>ML685796.1:2626939-2637515 GCA_007922175.1 Pelusios castaneus
AAAGAAAGAAAGAAAGAAAGAAAGAAAGAAAGAAAGAAAGAAAGAAAGAAAGAAAGAAAGAAAGAAAGAAAGAAAGAAAATGGAAGGACAGATACTACAAGTTTTAAAATAGTGGGGGGGGAAGGGAAATCTGACTTTAAAAAAATCAGGAAAATATGCAAAGGGAGGAAAAAGAATAGAAAAGAGCCATAATATAGAACAATTTTAGTGTATAAATAAGGGGGAAATAAGCTTGAACTACAAGACGTGTATCTCCCAGGAACCTGCTCATTCCAACTTTATGTTGTCTGATTTTGGTTTTGGTGTGAGCAAATCAGGGAGGAGACTATATGCTCCTGTGTGTTTGTACATGAAAGGTTCCTATCCCAGTTAGGACCTTGAGACACAGCCATACTGCAGATAAAAATTATGATAATGAATTCTTGCTGGAGGTGCTTTGGGCAGTGGACAACATGACAGAGCATGTCATTTAAAGTGGTATAATTCTGCTCTGAAAATGCAAGGGTTTCTGTTTCAAAGAAAGATTGTTGTAATTTTGCACCTCTTGCAGATAGTGTCATTTTTATTTCATAAAATCTTTCTTACTATTACATAAATTAGTTGTATTGTAAATGAAGGTTGAATAGAAATGGACATCATTTATCAAACATTTTAGGCCTCAGTCCTGCTGAAATGTACACATGCAGCACTTTGACCATCCAAGTAGTTTCAATGAAGTACATAAATATTTGCAGAATCAGAGCATTTGGGCCTAGTTATGGAAACACACACGAATACTCATTTAAGTAGATTCAGCTCAGAACATCTTCACACTTCCATTACATCATGGTTCTTAGCAGGCACCCTCCCACTACCATTCCTTGTTGCAGGACATATTCTGAATATTCCTCAGTCTGCCCATCCTCAACTGTTCAACTACAGTTTGCAGAAAGGCATATTTGGAGCATTGCCTCATGTCACTCGAAATGTTCCTTGCAAGGGATGATGGGTGCCAATGGAAGGGCAAGCGCATTCTACTGAGTGTATGCCTTTGCATATGTCTTGCTATAAGAAATGAGAACATACTGATGTGCACTTTTTGAGGGACGTCTTATATCCCTCAAACTTTCTATCCTATGAGTCACAGGTGCTAGTGCAAAGGTGGGCATATTCAAAAGGATATTCTGCAGCTACCAGCATGTGTCGTTTGCTAAGGGAAGCATGTTTGGGTACACTGTGAGGATTTTTCCATACCCCTCAACCTTTGCTTGGGGGGGGATTTTCTGATATCTGCCCCAGGCTCATCAGAATTTGCAATCACAGATTTCATTGCCAGAAGTGAAGATGGCCAAGAGGCTCCTCCTGATGATTACAAGAAGAGGAGGCACATTACAAGAGGATTGTGTTTCATATTTTGTTGTTTGGCTGCTGTGATAATAGAGATAAAGGAATGGGTTAAAGCAGCAGCAACAGCAGCAGAACACGGTGTCAAGATGCCTTTGGCTCCCTTGAATGTGATGAAGGGATTTGGCTACTTAATTGTTTCAATTTCCTTTGGCTTAGGAAAGCATTAACTTGGAAGAGCAGAGTCTAGTACCGACAGCATGTACAGTAATAGCAGCAACTGTCTGCTATAAAATGTTCCCCATTCCCGCAATCTTCTTCCCACAACCACACAATTCTAGTGCCTTTACGCTTTACCTAAGTTGCAAAATCTGCAGGGGCCTCCTCTAGGCTTGTTGCATAGCCACTAGCATTTGCAAGAGCTTGCTGCTGCAGCTGCCCAAACCTAATGGATATATCAGGATAGTCAGTGTTAGCCAGATACTTAAAAAGCAAAATACAGAAATCTCACACACATACCCCATGGGACTCAAGAAAACGAGAGACCATGGGTATAGCTTTATATAAGAAGGCAGCAATGAGGAACTATATAGATGATACAAAAATAGACATGGAAGACGTGCCTGGGTCAGATATAGATTTTCTCCCTCTAGCTATACATATCGATGATACCATAAGATCCAAAACCCACCAACACAAGGAGCAGGTATTTCCATAAAACTTATTTTTTTAAAAAAGATATACATAATACTGGACAGATTATGGCTAGACCTTAAGCAGCTGCATAGTGGAGAGGTCGACAGAGCAAGATCTCCCCTTCAGCCCTTGAAAAGCCTTTTGTGTAAAGACTGGACAAGATCATGGCCCAAGTATTTGGAATGGTGACAGGGGACAGGCAAAGTGATAATTATTGCTCTGTCTACTTCCCCTACTCACTCTATGTTGTCCAGAAAATCCTAGGGCTTTCATATGTCAGATTTTGCAGGATAGTCCACATTGTCTCCAAATCTGCTCCCTGGTCAACTGCACTGCACAGTCGGAGGAAGAGCAAAAAAGGGATTTCTCCACATAGACTCTGTAGCAGGAAGCCATGAGTTATGGTTTTACCTCTACTAGTGTTTGTTTATATTTCTGTGTATTTCAGTGCTCTTATTAATGAGCAAAGGTCCTTTACCTTTGCAGAAGTTCATATCACTGTCACCTCTTCTTTTAACAATCAGTATGTTACAGAAGCTAGGAATAGAACATAGTTCTCTAGTATGGCAAATCCTAGTCTTATCTCTTGTGCTACCAAAAAAAATGTGCCAAACCTGTGAGCTTCACTATCCTGTCTCTAAACATTTGACCATATTCACCTTGCAGATTCAGGAAGAGATCACAGGATTGCTGATCTCCAATATTCTACTAGCAGTAGTAGCATAACCCATGACACTGAGTATCTAGTCATCTTCTATTGATGATTCCAAGCTGGGAACTCCAATTGCATCTTTAGCACAAGTTGTAAGGGTTTATGCTGGGGCTCTGAGGGTGCATCTATACTTACAAATTAAGTCGATTTAAGGAGGCTTAAGTCAACTGAAACTACTCTGCGTCCACACTGGGCTTTTATTAAGTTGACTTATGCATTACCTTAAGTCAACTTAAGGAAAGCTTAGGTCGACTTAACACCTAGCTTTAGGTCGACTTAGCTCTTAAGTCAACCTTATTAAGTCGACTTAAGCCAGTGTAGATGCAGAGTAGCCCTAAGTCGACTTCTATGGCCTCCAGACCTCCCTCCCAGGGTTCCTGGCACAGGAAGAGCCTGCCTTGGCCAACCACAGGGCAGGACAGCACCCTGACCACCCTGCTCCCCAGAGCTGGCCAGGCCTGCCTCTGCAACCATGGCAGAGCAGAGCAGCCAGCGCCGCAAGTGGGCCCATCCTGGAAATCCTCGTCCTGCTGGCCATTTGGGGGGACGAGGCAGTCACCTCCCATTTGCGGGGCAGCCTCCACAACTGGGAGGTGTGTATGCTTCCATCTCCCGGGCCCTGGCTGCCAAGGGCCACACCTGGGGCACCCAGCAGGTCCTGGTGAAAATAAAGGACCTCCACCAGGGCTACCAAAAGGCCTGGGAAGAGACACTCCGGACAAGGGCAACCCCCACCAGCTGCTGGTATTGCCAGCAGCTGGATGCCTTTCCTTTGAAGCAGGAGAGTGGTAGTTTCCCACAGCCCACACCATCGACTCCACCAAGCCACGCTCCTTCAACGACGACCAGGAGGAGGGCTCGGTGGATGAGACTGTGGTGCTGGAGGAAGGGGAGACCAGCCAGCAGCAGGGCACCCCACCAGCCTCGGAGCCTGCCTCCAGCGGAGCTCATCCCTGCTCCAACGGTGAACACCACCACCGAGGAGGAGGAGCAGGTTCCCCTCGACAAAGAAGACCCAGGTGAGGGGACAGCATGCCAGACACCTGCTACATCTGCCAGTGAGTGCTCCCTCCCTCTCCCTCCCTGTGGGCAGGGCTGGGCATGACTATGGCACAGGGTCTGCAGGGGGCATGGCCCAGGGACAGACAGGGTTGGAGGGGCGCGGAAGGCTTTCTATAGGAGCAGAGAGGCTGGGGGCTGTGTGGCGGGGGTGGATCCAGAGCCAAGAGGTGCAGTGGCATGTCTGGAGATGTGGGGATCGTAGGCGGGAGCACCAAGGCCAGACAGCATGCACCTGACACTGGTGGCACATGGCCTCAGGAGAGACCCCCGGGGCAGGGCTGTCTGCAGCTCACTACCGTGGGCACCGCACCCAACCTGGGCAGCAGAATACGCCAGCGTGTACCAAGGGGTCCCTGTCCCAAAGGACAGGGAGTGGGAAGCAGAGGGATGGTCAGGGGACAGCAACTGCTCTCAAGCTGCACACCACCAGATAACGGAAAGGACTCTTTTCTTTGCTTCTCCCCAGCAGACCCTATGCCCTTGACATGCGGCACTCCTGGCACCCTACCAGGCCCGATCAAGAGGAGAAGGAGGGTGTGTCGCTCAGGGGACGAGTTCTTTGAAGACCTGATCCATGTCAGTGAGCTGACCGAGGCACGCCTGGAGGCGCGGCAGGAGCAGGAGGATGCCCACTGGAGGGTCGAGCAGGGGCTGTGAAGGGGTAGCAAAGGTTGCTCGAGCGAATGCTCGACCTCACAAAGTGGCAAACCCAGTCCCTAGAGCGCCTGGAGTAGCGCTTGTTCCCTCAGGGCCCCACCTTGCACTCCAGAGGCAGCCCTCATCGCCAGCAGTCCAGGACCTAGGGTGGATGCCTGCAGGCCTGGGACCCACCTTCCAGAGGCCACTAGTACCAGCCCCTCCCCCAACCCTTTTCACTCTCCCCGACCCCCCTCCCTCCTCCTGACCCTACTCACTCCCCCCAACGCCCCCGATCCCCCTCTCTCCCCCTGACCCTCTTCACTCTCCCCAACCCCCCCAACTCCTCTCACTCCCCCCAAGCCTCCCAACCCCCACAGCTCCCAACCTCCATTTCCCCCTCTAGGCGGGCTAGCAGGACCCTGTTGATTGCCCTGCAGACTTGCATGAGGTTGGTCTCCATGGTGGCCTTCCCAATGCTGAACTGCTGAACCACAGAGAGGTAGGAGTCCGTGATTGCCAGCTTCCACACAGCGACAGCCACTCACTTATCTACGGGCAGGGCAGGTCAGAGTCTGGTGTCCATGCATTGCAGAACCAGGGTGAGCTCGCGGACCAGCTCGAGGAAGGTCCGCTTGCTCATCCTGAGGTTCTGCAGCCACTGGTCGTCATCCCAGGTAGTGAGGATGATGCGATCCCACCAGTCGCTGCTGGCCTCACATGCCCATAGGCATGGAGCACACATCTGTGAGCGCGGCAGCTTTCTGGGACAGCAAAGTGGGGGGCAGGCTGTCATCTTCCTCCATGCTGGCAGGTTGCGAGACAGGCCTGCTCCACAGCCGAAGAAGCCTTGCCTATAGCTGGCAGGTGTCACGCAGCTGCCTGACAAATCTCAGGAGGGGAGTCTTGATTCATGACCTGCTCAGCCTCCATGTTGCCAGGCACAATGGGGAAGGAGCTGAGCTCACTTTCTCTTTTAAAGGAGTGGCTGGGGGAGGGGGGCACTTCTCGGGTGCCTCATGCCATGCTTCCCACAATGCACCACTCCTAGGTCGACCTACCCCCTGCCAGTCGACTTAAGAGTAGTGTCTAGAGTAGACACTCTAGGTCAACTTAACAAGGTCAACTTTAATTCGACCTAAATATACAGTGTAGACGCGCTAAGTCGACTTAACAAGGTTGATTTAAAGGCGACCTTGTTAGGTCGACTTAACAAAGTCGACTTAATTTAAAGTTGACATAGCCTGAGAGTTCAGCACTCAGACCTTCCTGACATCTCACATGGATGGTCCTTACAATTACACATGATGGAATTTGTTCTTTCTTTCTTTCTTTCTTTCTTTCTTTCTTTCTTTCTTACAAAATGGGTTGATTTAGTTAACACACCTTTTAAAAGATTTTATACTGAAAAACCAATTAATTACTATGTGACATGCAACAAAACACAGATGCTCCTCATTTTGTTATTTGTCACACATTTTGATGGCCTCTGTCATAGGGATGGCAGTTTCAAAGGTATCGAAGTTACTCCTCCTTTACCCCCAGCACTATCAAGCAGCCTTAGAATTGCCTTTCTTCCCCCCTGAAGGGGAAATGTGGCTCTGCATCACCTATACCTTTAGACTGCACTTAATAGACAGTTTATGCACAATTTTATATACAATAACTAGGTCATGAATAGTCAGTTTAGACAAGCAAGTTATCATCCATTATAACTCAAACTCAAGTTATTACTGATAGCATAGACTTACTTTTCACAGTAGACACCACCAGAGTACAAATGACATAGAAATATCCACCATTTTGTTAGGTATGTTCCCTCCCAAGAATGCAGAAAGATCTATTAAAATCACCGCTGCCATATCGATATACAGTGGTGTAAGTCCCTTTGCCAATGTAAGTTGTCAAGAAGCCAAGTCAAACTATGCCAGTGAATTGACTATTCTGGTACCATCCTGGGACTATTAGATAATTTAATTTAAATTTAATAATATCTTCTGGCCAAAATGTAAAAGACACCTGAGTTATTTATTTATTTCCTAGAAATCTAGGCACTTTAAGTTCATTCTAAAATATACAATTCATACACAAAACTTAAAATGGCAACCTCAGCATAAAGTACCAACATATAACAAAATAATCAATCAGAGGGACAAATAAATACCGAAAAAGATAATCCATCATGTCTATAAACCTCAATTCCTTCATACGTTTCAATCTTTCTCAGACATCAAAGGCTATGTCTACACTGGCAAGTTAGTTCGAATTAAGCAGGCTTAATTCGAACTAACTAAAGCCATGGTTGCACTAGGCTTTAGTTAATTCAAATTAAGGGCTTCCTTAATTCAAACTAATAAGTTTGAATAGGGTATTCGAACTAAAGGGTTAATTCGAACTAACCAGTTCGAATTAGCCAATGTGGCCATGTTAATTCAAACTAATTTCTTAGTTCGAACTAACCGGCCATTGAAATGAATGGGGATCGCTAATTTGAACTAAGCAAGTGCCATGAATGGCACTTGCTTAATTCAAACTAACTTTTTCTAGTTCGAATTAAGCTAATTCGAACTAACTAAAATTAGTTCCAATTAGTTAGTTCGAACTAACTAATTCGAACTAATTTTAGCAAGTGTAGACATAGCCAAAGAAAATACATGACTTTCAGAAAGCTACCCAAGAACATCTTGATACCAACTGGCAAAGGGGTCTGGGTTACAGGGATCCCTAGGGCTCATCACAAGAATATCTTGTGAGGTCCCTACTGAAAGCTTGTCACATAAGTCAGCAGTTCTCAGCTGGGAATCTGCAGCCTTCTGGCGGGAAATGAGCCAGTTTCAGGGTGGTCTGTGAAGCAGGGCCAGCATTAGACTGACTGGGGCCCTAGCAAGAAAGCTCAGAGCCCAGAACCCTATTACCCCATGAGACAGAAGCCCTGAGCCTCAGTACCCTGCAGAGCTGAAGCCTGCTCCATGGCTCTTTGCGTTTTTATAGCATGTTGGGGATCCTCAGAAAGAAAAAAAGGTTGAGAAACCCTGACATTAGTTGACTGAAGTACTGCCTTTAGAGATTTAAACATTCTGATATCCTAATTGTTAAGTTGTGTTTGTTGTCATGATCTGCTTTTTCTCCTGACAACAGTTTAATGATCTTGTACAGTATATTCATGCCACTTTGTGCTGCAGTTGTGTGTGCATTTGTTGCCATTTTGTTTATAAAATCTCATTTGTCTTTCCTGGCACTCTTTTTGAGTTCTTTGTTCTTTAGAGCATATTCTTTCCGGAGATGCTATGTCTGTGTTCTTGTTTGTGATTGATATAGTTTCAGTTTAATTTTGCTTTTTTTAAAAAAAATTCTGCCATGTGTCCTCAAGTAACCATTTTTATGACATTTCTTCACAAATCCAAGCACTTATGCACAAGTTCTGGTGAGAGTTTCCTTTATCTATTTCCATTTGCCTTTTACCGTTCCATCATCTTAATTTTCAAGCACCTGGCATCTATTTGCTAGCATAATTCTAAATGCCTGTTGTCAACTGTTTTAATTCACTGATGTTACAATGTGGACATCTCTGTTGCTCATATGTTTTCTTTGTTCTTAATGTAGCTTTTCTTTATTCTCAACGTAGCTACCATCAATGCATGGTCTGTTCTCACATGTGCCCTGTTCCTGCCTGGTACATCTTCTAAAGTTGTTTGCCATTTGTGCCAAATTGTAATGTGATCATTTTTTTCCCTTTCTTCTGTGATCCGGTGGCCTCCACCTTATCTTATGAATTGTCCACTGAGAGAAGATAGACTTTTGAAGTACTGTGTCCAGGGTTGGAGCCCCTTGCCCCACTGCAGGAAGGATGTGGACAAATTGGAGAGAGTCCAGCAGAGCAAAATGAGAATGATTAGGTGGCTGGGGCACATAACTTATGAGGAGAAGCTAAGGGAACTGGGCTTATTGGCTATGTCTACACTTGCACTTTTAAGTTGACTTTAACTAAGTTGACTTAACTAAATCGACTTAAAGTCTACTTAGTTAAGTCGACTTAGTGTGTCTACACTTAAAATTGAAGTTGACTTAAAGGGGAACTTACAAAGTTGACCTAGAGTGTCCACACTGGATGCTCTAGGTCGAGTTTGTGGGGCTAGGGGGACCTTGAGCAGGTCCACGGTGGCGGGGGGGGGCACCCCCTGTGTACAATGGGGCAAAGAGGTACAGGGACCCTGGCAAGGCAGAGCCCTGTGTGTGATGCTGTCTGGATTTAGGGAAGCATTTATGATATTATTTTCTATGGATATCTCATAAATGCTATAATCCATAGGAACTACCGTATTTTTCAGACTATAAGACGCACTTTTTTCCCTCCAAAAGTGAGGGGAAAATGAGGGTGCGTCTTATAGTGCGAATGCGGTCCAGCAAGCAGTGTTCCCTCTAAGCTGCGCACGGCCGCAGAGCTGCCTTTGCACCCCACGCGCAGCAGTTAGGGACCACCGCGCAGCCCGGCAGCCCCCGCTGCTCCCTCCAACCCCCGGGGCAGCCGCTTTGCCGCGGCACACCCGGCCTGCGACCGACCTCTGGGCTGGCCCTCCCCGCCCCCAGGTTGGGACAGGCAGGCTCAGGCTAGGGTCAGGAGCGTGGGCCTGCCTGCCTGCCCCACGCGGCAAGGCCAGAGGGGTGGCTGCGGCAGCGGCGGGCTCCCGGGCTCCCACCTGCCGTCCGCCTCCTTCCCGGGGCCGGGGCCGGGGCCAGGCTAATCCACGGCCTCGGCCTCCCAGCACCGGGCCGGGATCAGCCTCCAGGGCTGGGGTCTGGTCTGCCCCACCGGCGGCTTGCCGGGGCTGCGGCAGGGTCCTGTCCCGCCCCGCCTATCCGGGGCCGCGGCAGGGTCCTCCCCCGCCCCGCCGGTGGCTTGCTGGGGCCGCGGCAGGGTCCTGTCCCGCCCCACAGGCGGCTTGCCGGGGCCACGGCAGGGTCCTTCTTTCTCTTCCTCCTTTCTTCTTTTTCTTCCTTCTTTTTCTCCCTTCCTTCTCTCTTTTTTCTTTCTCCCTTTTTCTTTCCTTCTTTCTCTTCTTTGCCTTCCTTCTTTTTTTTCTTCCTCTTTCTCTTCCTTTCTTTTTTCCTTCTTTGTCTTCCTTTTTCTTTCCTTCTTTTTCTTTCTTTCTCTTCTTTCCTTCCTTTCTCTTCCCTTCCTTTTCTCTTCTTTGCCTTCCTTTCTCTTCCCTTCCTTTTCTCTTCTTTTCCTTCCTCTAAAAACTGGGTGCGTCTTATGGTCAGGTGCGTCTTATGGTTTGAAAAATACGGTATGTCATGTTTGGTATCAATAGAAAGGTAGTGATTTGCTGGGAATGATTATATAGTTTATGTCTAGGAATTCTATTTCGATTAGAAGTTAAGAATTTAATGTTATAACCATACTTTAACTTGTGTCATTCTGGACAAATGCCTTAGATGGGAGGGTGTGAACAACCATTGTCTCCTTAAGACAACAGAGTCCTGTGGCACTTTTAAAGACTAACAGATGTATTAATCGCATGAGCTTTCGTGGGAGAAAATCCCACTTCGTCAGACGCTTTGAAGATGGGAAAGTTACAGAATGGGAGGAAATTAAATGCAGGGGAGTGTATGACATAGCATCAGCTCAGGCTGTAACAGCAAATCAAAATAGGTGTTAGCATTCAAAACAATGGGGAACAGCACATAGAGGAGGGGGAGGTCAAATCACTTGTTGTAATGCCAGAAAAATCCATAGTCCCTGTTTAACCCCAAGACAACTGAGTCAAATTTGCATATAAGTTCGAGTTCTGCAGTCTCTCTTTGAAGCTGTGATTTGTTATTCATCTGTTTCAACACAGCTATTAACAAGTTGTCAAGGGAGTGAGCAGGGAGATTGAAGTGTTCCCCTACAGGTTTTGCAGTGTTGCAATTTCTGATGTCAGATTTGTGTCCATTGATTCTTTGGCGCAGAGACTGTCCTGTCTGTCCAATATATAAGGCAGAGGGGCATTTCTGGCACATGATGGCATAAATCACATTGGTGGATGAGCAGGTGAACGAGCCCTTGATGGAGTAGGTGGCATGATTAGGCCCTGTGATGGTGTCATCAGTGTAGATATGAGGGCAAAGTTGGCAGCGTGGTCTGCTGCAGGGCTGTGTTCCTGC
>ML685796.1:2642515-2654296 GCA_007922175.1 Pelusios castaneus
TTTGATGATGTGGTGAAGAGGTCTGACTTGGGGGTTGTAGGTGGTGACCAATGGCGTTCTGTTTTTTTTTTTCTTGGGTTTCTCTTGTAGTAGTTGACTTCTGGGGACCCGTCTGGCTCTGTCAATCTGTTTCTTCAGTTCCACACATGGGTACTGTAATTTTAAGAATGCTTGATAGAGATCCGTCTCTGTGTGAGCGATCAGAGCAAATGCGGTTATATCTTAGGGCTTGGCTGTAGACCAGGGGTAGGCAACCTTTCAGAAGTAGTGTGCTGAGTCTTCATTGATTCACGCTAATTTACAATGTCGGGTGCCGCTAATAAATTTTAATGTTTACGCAGGACTCTACAAGATAACAACTATCATTGTATGTATGTAAACACTAAAGTAAATAATTTTATTAACATTCTTATTAAAATCAAATTAAAATGCAATTTTTTAGTATGATCCTTGCCCTTGCTTTTCCTTGCTGAGTTTTCCAATGTCTGGCACATATTTGGATACTTTAAGCTGCACACATGCCTCTGAGTGATCGGTTGTTAGCCGCCTCTGAGAGGGGCAGAGGACAGACTTCATGTGTGAAAATACCTGCTCACACAGGTATGTGGATCTAAAACCAAATTTATCAATCCAGAAACGTTGAAATGAACGGACATATAACTGTGGTTTCTTAGAAGCTGACATTTTTGTCAATTTAAGGCTGTCTCCAAGGCACTTGGGAGCAATGCTGAGCCTACAGAAGAGAGGAGGAGGGCCGGAGAAGGACACTGGCAGATCTTTGGCACCTAAGGCACCACTTCTAGCAGGGAAGAGCAGCCTTTGGCTGAGAGGACACTGCTTCAGCCCCTCACTTCACCACTGGGCCAACCAGAAGAGCAGGTCCGGCATGGAGGAGCAGCCAGCAAGCCTGGATGGAGCTTTTGGCGCCCTCAGCAGCTCTGGGCCACGTGACAGGGATGAGCATGGGAGGGTGTAAGTCAGCACGCACACCACACCCCGTGAGGATCCACGGGGGCTGGCTCGGCACGCAGTTGCATCCTGTCCCCTGCCTCCTTAGATGAGGGAGGCAGCACGGGCCAAACAAGCCACTGGGGCCAAAGCAGCAGCTCCGCACCCAGCAGCTGCTCCTCCCTCTCTGCTGGCCCCCTCACCCCTCCCCTCCTGTGAGCACAGCCACCAGCTGGAAGCAGCAGAGCCGCACTCGGGGGCTGCTGTCTCCTTGCCCTCCTTCTGTGAAAGCAGCAGGAGTGAAGGTGCAGCACGGTGGCTGATCCCTCTGGCCCCCTCCTGTGGTGCGGCTTTGGTCCCGCTGTGCCCACGGGAGGAGGGGGCGAGCAAGGAGAGTGGAGCTGCTCTCTCTCTCTGCTGGCTGGCCCCTTCCTGTGAGCACAGTGGACAGAAGTGGCAGAGCCGTGGTCAGCAGCTGCTCTCTCTCCCTGCCTGCCTTTCTCCCGTGGGCGCAGAGGGAGCAGCCGCCATGCTGCATCTTCACTCCTGCTGTCTTCACAGGAGCAGGGCAGGGAGAGAGCAGCCCCCGAGTGTGACTTTGCTGCTTCCAGCTGGTGGCTGTGCTCACAGGAAGGGAGGGGCGAGAGGGCCAGCAGAGAGGAAGGAGCAGCTGCCGGGTGCGGAGCTGCTGCTTCGGCCCACTCAGGGCTAGAGCGGCACCGCAGGGCTGAGAGCCCCGCTAGGAGCAGACTCACGTGCCAGCTTTGGCATGCGTCCCGGGGGTTGCTGACCCCTGCTGTAGACAATGGATCATGTGGAGCATCTTGGATGAAAGCTCGAGGGATGTAGATAACAATAACGATCATTAGGTTTTCAGTATAGGGTGGTCTTTATGTGCCCATCACTAATTTGCACTGTAGTGTCCAGAAAGTGGATCTCCTGTGTGGAGTATTCCAGACTAAGTTTGATTGTGGAGTGGAAATTGTTCAAATCTCTGTGGAAATCTTCAATGGCATCCTTCCCGTGGGTCCAGATGATAAAGATGTCATCAATATAGCATAAGTAAAGTAGAGGTGCTTTGGGATGAGACATGAGGAAGTGTTGTTCTAAGTCGGCCATAAAGATGTTGGCATATTGTGGGGCCATGCAGGTACCCATAGCACAGTTAGTAGTTCTGCAATTTCACATTTGTGTAACCTAATATTTATAATACAAAAATATCTAACAGTGGAAGTTCAAGGAGCCCTGTCAAGAGTTTGTGACATATCAAGTACTTAATTCTAATTTTTTACTATTTTTCATGTCTAACTATCAATAAAGACACTAAAGATTGTATCTATTTTCACTCAGCATTAAAGAACATACTGACCTTTCAGTATGTGCTAAGAACAACTTTTTTCCTTGGTAACACGTTTTTCTTTCTCTCTTGGAGTAGCTGTGAAGTGCACGTACTAATGGATCTGACATCAATGCTGCTAGAAAAGAGAGACTTATCTTTGCCCTTGAAAACAATCTGGTTACGGAAAATATGTTTTATTCTCTGCAAGACAAACCAGCATTTTGGTATATTTCTGGCTCTGTGTGTATAAAGCATAATAGCGACTGAGGTGAAATGCTTAAGCATATGAATCTCTCTCTGACTTCAGCAGAACTCAGCGGCTTGCAAGGGGGGGAGGCAATAATCTTCAAGGGTTCAGATCTCATCTGGTCCTGGTTGGGGGAGAGGGAGAGGAGATAGCACCTGCCAGGATGAGGAGGAGGAGAGGGAAAAGCAGCACCTGCCAGGGCCAGGGGAAAAGAATGGGATTCTATGGGAGATACCTTTTCAATTGTTGGAGAGAGGATTAGATAAGTGGCCAACTCCCCCTTTTGCATCTGTCATTGGAGTAGTTAAGTGAATAAATACCAAGAACTTGAACATAAAGTGCAAGAAGGAACAATTTATTTAGGGGACAAGTGACAACAGGGAATTCCTCAGGGATTTTAACAGGTGGAGCTAAACTCCAGGTCCTTTCCCAAATTAAAACAAGTTAACCCCATCCCAAAGTCAATGTAACGTACTCAGTATTTTTCTTCTCTCTTCCAAGGTGCTGTTCATGACCTCCCAAGATGAAGGCTGGAATCCAGGATTCTGATGACAGTCTCAGGAAATATAGGTAAATAAGCTGTTCTTTGATGTAGGTGCTGTCCACAATGGTGTTCTAGAGACTCCTCTTTTCCTACTTCTGGCTTCATGCATGATGCTATCTTGGACAGCCCCGAACTGTCTGCTCGCTTGCTGTTATTTATAGAGTTATGTTGCCAGGGCAGATTACAAACATTCTTCTCACCTTTTTGGGAAAAGGGGCAGGAACAACTGGAGAAGAAAACACCCAATATGCAGTCCAGGCTGTCTTTTTGCCTTTTCCAAAATGGTGATTACTCTTTTAACTCTGAAAAATTAACAACAAAAAAGAACTTCATTCCAACGATGAACAGGGATAAACATGAGTATTTTTCCACTCAACAGCATGTAGACAGAAAAGGACGTCCTAGAGCTGGGATGGCAGGAGAGGGCACAAAATGTTACCTCCAAAAAGGGATCAAAATTACATTCCTGTGCATGCCCCTGACAGGGCTGCTGATAGGAATTATAGATCAGGGAATCATAGGCCAGTCAATCTTAATAAAGCAAATAATCAATTTGGAAGCATCTAGAAGATAAGGCAATAAGTGAAGGTCAACAAGGATTACTCAAAAACAGAAACCAACCTTGTATCTTTCTTTGACAAGGTAAAAACCTTGTGAATGGGGGGAAGCAATATGTGTGAGATATCTTGATTTTAGTAAGACTTTTGTGTTGTCTCACATGACCTCATAAGCAAGCTAAGGAACTATAGCCTAGATGAACCTACTATAAGGGCGTACACAACTGTTTGGAATACTAAGAATATTTCTCAATGGTTAACAGTCAAGTTGGAAGGGCATATCAAATGAGATCCCACAAGGATCTACCCTCGCTCTAGACAATATCTTCATAAATGATTTGGATAATGGCATAGAGAGTATGTGTATAAAGTTTTCAGACAATGCCTAGTTCAGAGGGATTACAAGTGCTTTGGAGTACACGATTAGAATTCAAAATTATTTTGACAATCTGGGCAATTGATCTGCAATGAATGGGATGAAATTCAAAAAGGACAAATGCTAAGTATTACATTTAGGATGACCTAATCAATTAAATGAATACAAGACAGGAAATGACTGCCTGGGAAGGAGTACCGCAGAAAAGATCTTGGGGTGATATCAGACAACAAACTAAATATGAGTCAACAATATACTACTGTGACAGAAAAAGTGAACATCATTCTGGGATGTATTATCAGGAGAGTTGTAAGCAAGACAAGAAGTAATTCATCCACACTTCTCAGCACTAATAAGGTTTCAGCTAGAGTACTGTACCCTATTCAGAACATCATACTTCAGGGAAAATGTGGACAAATTTATAAAATTCAGAGGAGAGCAACAAAAAAATGATTAAAAGTCTAGAAAATATGACCTACAACGAAAGACTGAAAAAATCAGTTTGTTTTAGCATGGAGAAGATTGAGGAAGAACCTGATAACAGTCTTCAAGTACTAAATAGTTGGTTATAAATAAGAGGGTAATCAATTGTTCTCCTTATCCACCAGGACAAGACAAGAAGTAATTGCTTAAATTGCAAGGAAGATTTAGATTAGACATTAGGAAAAACTTCTTAACTGTAAGGTTAGTTAAGCACTGGAACAAATTATCTAGGGGAGGCTGTGGAATCTCCATTATTGAAGGTTTTTTAAAAAACAGGTTAGACAAACACTTGTCAGAGACAGTCTAAATAATACTTAATCCTGCCTCAGTTCAGGGGACTGGACTGGATGACCATTAAAATCCCTTCCAATCCCCTATTTCTATGATTCCATGTGCTTAAAATTAAGTGTACATTTAAGTGCTTTGTTGGATTAGGGAGTAGGTTTTATTTAATTATTTATAGAATAGAATAGATTAAATACTGTTCTGCATGTAGAAATCAATGGGAGTTTTCTACTCCAAGAGCTGCAGGATTGGAACTTCAGTTTACTTAGCCAAACCAACAGTGTACTACAGGTGTCAATAACCCCTGGCACGCATGCCAAAGCTGGTGTGAGCACCTATTCACAGCGGCACGCAGGGCTGCTGGCCGTGTGTTGCCACAACTGCTCCCCCGTGTTGGCCCTGCCCCCTAGCACACCGCAGCTCCTGTTCCCTGCTGCCCCTGGCATCTGCTGGCTTTACCCCCAGAACTTGCTTAGGGTTGGAATGTAGGGCTGGCAAAGGTTGCTGGCCCCCCCCCCCCCCATGCAATGTAGTCATAGCTTTAGCCATCCCAGAATATTAAAGAGACAAACTGAATGAGGTAATTTCTTTTTTTGGATGAATTTTCATTGGTGGAAGAGACAAGCTTTTGAGTCACACAGAGCTTTTCCTCGGGTCTCAAAAAGCTATTCCCAGTCTCACAATAAAATGCAAGGTGAAACTGATTATTTAGCATAGGTAGTTAGCATTGTAGTTACATATCATAAAGGACCACTCAAGATGGAATGGCCTGTTAACATCCCTACAGTCATAAAAGGAAAAAGGATGTCAGTGGGTTGCAGATTGTTGTAATAAGCCATAAATCTAAAGTCTTTGTTCAGTCTATAATTTTCAGTGCAAGTTGGTCCAATAAAAAAAAAAAATTACTTCACCCACCTTGTCTCTCTAATTGTGTGCTATGCCTAAATATAATAGTTTGGGTTTTTTTCCTGCAGTGTGTGCATAGTATTGCTGACAATTGTCAAATTAGTGCATTGTGTTAATACATTAGTCATGTTTAATGACATTTCCTTATATTAGTACATATACATTAAAATCTTGTTTAGTAAAAGAGAAAATAAAGTTACATATAACCCAATGGGAGTTTCTTATTTTTATACCCTGGTGAAAATCTACATAAAATGAGTTATAATAAGAGTCCCAATAAGAGTATGTAGTCTGCAAATGGGGGGAAAAATGAAGGTATTAGTATAAAATTAAGAATGTACATTATATGCAGTGCATTTGAGGGCCTATTCTCCCTAAATGTGAATCACCCAAAAAATGGAAAGAAGTCTGGTTTTTTTTCCATCTCTCTGTCTGTTGCATCTAATGAAATTAAGCATATAGTAACATTTTTAATTCATCTGTTTATTTTAGTAAGAGCATACAAATGAACCGACGTGTTTTCCTTTAGGAACTATTTCTTTTGGCCACTTGAGCTATAGCTTTGTAAAGCTTCAGGACAAAGGAAAATATAAGAGTTTTCAGATATTTATTGCCATTCACAGACATTGAAAAAGTTGATTAAAGAGATCTCAGTTATAATTTGACACAGGGGCTTTACTTTTATACACTGAAATGCTTCAGTGAACTTTCATAGCAAACAAAACAAAAAAAGACTCACACTGTAAAGTTAATCAGCCATGGTCAAATGCGTGTCTAGTTGCAGTTAATAGGAAAATTTCCAATCACTTCAATAGGATCAGAAGTTGAACCCTTTGGTATCTTTGGCTGCATAATTTTGCAGCAAAACATCTTTGTTTTCTTGTTTTTTAAAGCAAAGTTGCTTTAGTTGACTGTCATTTAACTATTTTTCAAGTGAAAAGAGCAGCAACTGGGTTAATCCAGTAAGTGACAAACGAATAAATGAAAATACATAAAGAAGTATAACCAGAACCCTTTATTTGATTAAGTAGAAATCAGGCCAAATGGCACATACTCGGTGAAGATAATGGTAATTCCCTATAATTTGACTACTTATACTTACCTCTTTCCTCTGTAGTTGGCTGGTATGGATATCCATTTAAGGGAAATGAGGAATCAGGTCCTCACACAACCTTCTTGCACTATTTCTTAAATCAGTTGGTGACCAAGTTCTCAGATGAAAGCAATTACTGTTACTGCTTCTGCCTCTAGAAACTTAACTGTGACACCCGTGGGACTCACAATGCTTTCACTATCTCAAAGAGCTAGAATTCTCTGAGAGCTAATGAACTTGGGCCTTCTGTGAGAATGATCTTACTGATGTGCCAGGGAGGAATTTAAAGGACCATTACTCCAGCATGTGTCCAATAATTTATTCTCCTACTACGAGGAACTAAAGCATTTCCTTACCTTTAACAAAAGCACAGTTTTTCATTAATTATCAAAAAGCAAGACTAAGACTTTGGGACAGATTTTCAGCTGGTATACATGGGTATCAGTCTACTGACACCAATTTGTAGCATCTGAAGATCTGGCTCAGAATATATTGCTCTGATTAAGAAAGAGTGTGCAACAGGATCAGCCTAGGAGCAAACATGAGAAGGAAGGAACAGTCACACTTCCTCTTTTGGTTTCCCCCCATACTCTGTGCCAACATGACATCAATAATAGATTTCTCCCCCACTTCATGTTAGCTCAGTGGTATTGCTCAAATCGTTTGAAGGTGTGGGGCACTAATTGTCATCTCTCTGTGCAGAATAACAACTCTGCAAAGTCTGCTTTCCCCTGACTGATGATGCAGAGAGGCTGTGTGATGAAACAGGCCACCGTATATCCCATTATGCTAATCTTGACCAATGAGAAGAATTTGAAAGCATATAGTGAAAAATGTAGTTCACAATGAAGAAATTGTCTTAACTTTTTACTTTTATTTCCACTAAAATTAGTATTTAAAGTTATGGCTAATTGTTCACCTGGACCATGAATGGTTATGTCCCTCACAATTTGTAAGACGACTTCACTCACTTGGCAGAAAGCTAAGTCTCTGTTATGGGTTCAGTTTAGATCCACTGAAATCAATGAAAATTCATTTTCCATTGTATTCACCGGGAATTAGACCACCTGATTTTAAACAAAGCTAAATACTTGGCCAAAATCTGTGTTCCATTACAGCAGTGTAAATTAAAAGTAACTCCATTTGAAGTCAAGAAATTTAGCAAAGCACTGAAGCAGACTTTGGGTCATTATGGTTGGCTGATTATATATTGATTTCTATAGCATATGTTGAAAAACATAGTATATGTTGGTCCAGCCAACCTACACTTGGCACAGGAGTACAATATGCAAAGCAAAGATGGCTTTAAACCCTACCCTAAACCCAGCCTCTCACATAATTCAGAGCAGCCTGAGGACTAATGTATCATATTTTCAGTTTCTCACAGTCCCAAGGAGCCTTGTCAACTTCTGAGAATAGGCAAAACACAGCAGCACTCCAACTATACTTCTTACACTAGAAAATGTGAAGAGAGGGTGGGGATAAACCCATTATGTCTGTTTTATACCACGCAAGATTTTCCCTGCAACTGGGGGAGGTGGGAAGCAAGGAGACGCAAGGGGTGCATAGTTCCTACTTTGTCTGTTTAGAATTGTTCACCTAGCGTTTAATGTTTGCGTTCCTCTATACAATTAAATAATTAACACTCCACCACAAAATTTGACTTGCATTTGCCAAATGCAGGAGTCAGTTTCAAAGACAGGAACAGTAAACTGTGTAAGAAATTGGGATTGTTTGAAAACTAGATACAGTTCTCTATAAGGACAGCAGAGAGAAAAAAAAACATGGCAACAGAGATCAATATTCATCATCTGCCTCTGGACCAGCCCAGGCTACTTTTCAAAAGAAAAAGAATTTCCAGTATCTGATTAAAAAAAAAATTCTTTCCTACCCAACTACTTTTTTGTTCTATATGAATGTTCATGAGCTCTGAGCTCATGGTCTCGCAAGAACCAAATCTTAAAGTTTCAGTTAATAAGAACTGTGAAGTACAGAAAGACTAAACCATCCCAGTTGGGCAGCATAGAGTAATGTCAGCACTTCCTCCCCCATTCCACATGGGATAAGTGAAACAGAAAGAGAGGAAACTTGCACTGGAGCTGGGAACAGATATTTAACATAGTCTTTAACAATAAGGACCTTTTACATGCAAATATAGAGATAGTTTTTGCTTTTCTCTTCTGAGATAGGCAGTATTCAAAGACAGGAATAGTAAAAAATATTAAACACATTTCTATAGTTTGGAAAGTACAGTATACAACATGGGCATGATTTCCTATACTTGCAAATGGCAGTCGCGGGAGATGAGCCCAAGGAGAACATACTCTATGATGGCTGCAGTCCTTGACTAATCCTGTAATCCAATACCTAGAAATTGAAGATAGACAAATTAGGACTGGAAATAAGGTAATGGTGAGAGTAATTAACCATTAGAATGATTTACCAAGGATCATGGTGGATTCTCCATTACTGACAATTTTAAATAAAAAATGGATGCTTTTCTAAAAGAAATTATTTTGAGGAAGTTCTATGGCCTGTGAAAGTCAGACCATATGACCACTAAGCTTCCCACAGGCCTGGAAATATTGGAAAGCTTTCATTGACCAAAGCAAAGATATTGAGTGATGTTATGCTTCTTACACAGTATGGTATCATGAATTAGTTTTTTCTGCAACCCTTAAAATTGCTTATGGGCAATGCATTTTCATGAAGTCTTCCTATAATAATATGAATCCCGTTCTAATAAAGAAAAACTGCTCCCAAGTCCTTAAATCATCAGCTGACATGTCCTTTCTCAAGTAGAGAATTTCCATACATTATAAAGAAATAAAAACATAACTCTTGTTTCGGTGTCTAATTCTCCACCCACCTGACATAGGCAATTCCTGTTGACTTCATAGGCTATGTCTACACTTGTAAATTTAGGCTGACTTTAGCTAAGTCGACTTAGCATGTCTACACCTAAATTTTAAGTCGACTTAGGGGGGACCTAACAAAGTTGACCTAGAGCGTCCACACTGGATGCCTAGGTCGACTTCTAGGGGCTAGGGGGACCTTGGGCAGGTCCACGGTGGCGGGGGGGGCACCCCTTGCCTAGCACCAGGGGGTTCAGCCTTTTCCCCATTGTACCTGGGTTCAATGGGGCAAAGGGCTACAGGAACCCTGGCAGGGCATAGGGGCAGGGAGAGCCCTGCCTTTGGGGGCCGGGCATGCCAGGCTCTCCCTGTGCCACCCCCCTGGCAGGGAGAGCAGAGGGGGAGTCCTGGAGAGCCCTAAGTCGACTCGAGGTCTACACTGGCTTAAGTCGACTTTGTAAAGTCAACTTAAGCCTAAAGTCGAATTGAAAGGTGATTTAATAAAGTCGACTTAGTTTTCATTAAGTCGACTTTATTTTCCTTAAATCGATTGCTTAGTTTGAACTAACCCTTAATTCGAAATAGTTAGCTTGAATTAAGTCAACGTGGCCATATTAGTTCGAACTAACTGCTTAGTTTGAACTAATCAGCAGATTGACCTTCATGCAACTGACTAATTCGAACTAAGCAAGTGCCCTGCATGGACATGGCTAGTTCAAACTAGCATTCTAGTGGGGCCATGCTAGTTCGAATTAAGTTAATTCAAACTAACTATAATTAGTTCGAATTAGTTGTTTGAATTAACTAATTCGAACTAACTTTTGTAAGTGTAGACATAGCCTAAGACAACAACATACACATTGCAGGCAATTGTCTATGTGGCATTCTTCCCCACAGTTGGCAAAGCAATGTAATTTATATCCACGTTTAATTCTGTTCAGCCCTAGACAACATAAAATATGGTCCCATGTCCATCATACAGGCCATGAACTCTGAGTCGGGTAAGGAAAAGTTCAGCTCCTGAGCTCCGCAGAGCCAAGATATGGAATTTCAGGAGTTTAGGTTGCCAAATTTTAGATAAATGGAAAAGTAGGATCTGAATAATGGGTTTTGCAGGCATGTAATATAGATATTTATATGAGTCACAGATTGTTTAAAATGTCTCATGGGTGCTCTTTCTAGTTATTTTTCAAAGCCCCATGATGATTTAATAAAGTGAATGGAATATCAGTGTCTTATTTGCTTTTATTTTAGACAGTGTTTAGCAGCTTGGTAAACCCAAAGGGGTATAAGAATGCAGATTAACTCACATTTTTCCAACAAGAAAATTTAGCAACAACAATAGTTTAGTAATTCTTGTCAAGACACCCATGTGCATCATTGCTATTAGGCTAATAAATGACAGTTGTCATCATACTGATAAGATATGTCATCAACCTACAAAATGGGAATTTAAAGCTACTCGGGTAACCTGATTCTTCTCGCTACACTGCTAAATATCATTTCATATAAATTAGTCTTACTGGAGACAGCTCATTGAGCAAAAACAGGTTAATATCTATATTGTGTTACCAGATGATGAGCTTTCTAGCTCAGGAGAATTTTACATTAACAATGGTTAGTTGTTGTCTTTCAGTGACATTATGACTAGCTTTTATTGTTTCATTTTTCATTCTTCCTTGATTTCTTTACTCTTAAATGATTCTTCTACCTCAGATTATTCTCTAGATATTTTAATTTCATGTCAGGAATAGCTTTAGCTGAACATATTTAATATGGCCTGCATATTATGTCAAAATGTATGTGCTCCCCCAATTTCACATTTCCATGAGGCATTCAATATATTGGGTGTGTCTACACTTGTAAATTAAGTCGACTTAACCTTGCTTAAATCGACTTAATTTACTCTGCATCTACTCTACACTTTCCTTAAATCGACTTAAGCAGCTGCTTAAGTCGACTTAAGGAAAAAATAAGTTGACTTTATAAAATCTAGTTTTAAGTCGACTTGCTGCTTAAGTCAACTTTCTGGCTGTGCCCCCCCAAAGGGCAGGGCAGAGCCCTACCCACTCTGCCCCATGCCCTGCCAGGGTCCCTGTCCCCCTTAGTTTATGTCTAGGAATTCTATTTCAATTAGAAGTTAGGAAT
>ML685796.1:2654696-2718233 GCA_007922175.1 Pelusios castaneus
ATGAGATATCCATTGAAAATAATATCATAAATGCTTCCCTAAATCCAGACAGCGTCACAGAGGGCTCTGCCCTGCCCTTTGGGGGGGCATGCCAGGCTCTCCCTGTGCCCCCCCCCCGGCAGGGAGGGCATTGGTGTAGTCCTGGGGTAGCCGTAAGTCGACTTAGGGCTACGCCAGGGCTACACTGGCTTAATTCGACTTTAAAAAGTCGAATTAAGCCTTAGGTCGAGTAGAAAGGTGGTTTAATAAAGTCTACTTAATTTTCATTAAGTCGACTTTATTTTCCTTAAGTTGACTTAAGCAGGCTGCTTAAGTCGACTTAAGCAAAGTGTAGTATAGATGCAGGGCCAATTAAGTCGACTTAAGCCAAGCTTAAGTTGACTTAATTTACCAGTGTAGACGCAGCCATAGTGTCATACTGGAAGCTCATGTTCAGCTGATGATGCACCATAACTCTCAAATCTCTTTCAGAATCACTGATTCCCAGAATAATAAGTATAGCCTACATTCTTGGCTCCTAGATGTATACGTTTAGTCATATTAAAGCATATTGTGTTCTTGCTCCCAGCCTATCAAGTGATCCAGATCATTCTGAATAAATGCTCTGTTTTTTTCATTATTTACCACGTCCCCAATTTTTACATGACCTATCCGTGATATGTTTTCTTCCAGATTATTGATAAAAAATATTAAATAGCATACAATAAAGAACTGATCCCTGAGGGTCCTCTCTAGAAATACACCCATTTCCTGATGATTTTCCCAATTTAAAATTACATTTTGAGACATATCAGTTGCCTAGTTATGTGGTTTTCAGACCTTTTTCCTTGGGATCCATTTGAAAAATATCATTTATGTCTGCGACTCCACAATTACATCCTTGAGCAATGCATTCCAGTCTTTTGGAGGTGGTAGCAGGGGGCTTCGTGACCCAGTACATGAAGATCTGTGACCCAGTACTGGGTCCCGGCCCATGGTTTGAAAACCACTAGCCTAGTTTATAATCTATTTAATGTGTGCCATGTTCATTTTATTTCATTCTGGAGTCTGTTAAGCCATATGCGGCTCTTTGGCTGCCCCCTTGCGGCTCTGGGCTCCCCCAACCACTGGGGTACCCTGCAGGAGGCCCATGCCTGGCTCTGGGCTTCCCCCAGCCACCAGGGACCCCACGGGTAGCCCATGCCAAGCTCCAGGCTTCCCCTCCCCCACATAAGGGGACCCTGCAGCAGAAATCCTGGCTCACCTCCCTGCACCTCCCACCAGGAGGCTACACCCATTGTGGCTCTCAAAACACTTTGTTATTGAAGGAATTTTCAAAAATGGCTCTTCTTATCTTTTGGGTTGCAGACCCCTGTTCTAAAGTATTAAAATGGTGATGCAGAACTTCCAGTTTAATAAAAGTTTGCTTCCACACCATCTCAGTGGCACAGAGCTATGAAAAAGGGTTTTCAGCAAATACTTCCCATGAAATCTTTTGAAAGAAACAAAAATTCTTCATTTTGAAAAGATATGTGGAAATAGTTTACTTAAAAAAAAAAGTAAAGTGGCTTTTGTCTAGTCACACAGAAGTAAAACACAGCCCATAGAATCTCACAAAAGAACACCATAAAACTAAAACAAATAAGGATTGCTCAAAATACCAATTGCTCAATAGTCCCTGAATTGCTAGAATCAGTTTCCTCTTTAAGCAATTCACTTTGTAACCTTCCCAACCCTGCACCAATATCCTGATCAACAAAGCTTTCTGAAAGTTTTGAGACAAAGAAAACAAATCTGCATTAGTTGTAATGATTTTTTTTCTTAAAACTCAAGTCAATTTTACATATACAGTTCAGAATTCAGATTTGTGAAAGCTGCAAAAGTAAGCCTGCTCACCCTTGAGAAGGAGAGAGGGTGAGAAAGCCAGCCTGTACCAGCCTTTTTAGACCGTTATCTTGAAACAAAGTTAGAAAAAGTGAGATGCAAATACCCAGAGTTGCAGACCCCTGCTTTAGAAAGAGGAAGATCCACTGGGTATTTGCATCTCACTTTTTCTAAAAAAAAAAACAACAACAAATTTTCACCGCCACTTTAATTTCTTTTCAGCTTATCACAGAAGAGTTTTCTGGTTTTTTTTAAAAAACAGCCTTTTCAGCCAATATTTTTCACCCAAAATTTTTATAAATGAGTGATTGATATTGTAATAATTTTTTTTTGTTAGCCCAAGCCCTGACCCCATTGGGATAGGGGGCTGTGTATAACATATAATGAAAAAAGTGTAAGTTCTTTAGGGCAGAACTTTCTATTAGGGATTGTCAGTGCCTTTGGAGTTATTGCCTCCGTTGGCAATAGTTTTGAAGAGAATCATCCCAGCATGGTCTTCAGAATGCACTGTGCTTCAGGCAGGGCTGTGGAGCAATATGACTGCTGCAGTACCCAACTGCAGAGTGCAGAATTTTCTCCTACTGCATCTGGCCAGCTCCCCAGGTTGGTGTGGAAACAAGGGTGGGGTGCCGGTGGTAATAAGTTTCTTCTCTCTCATCATTCCTCCTTGTTCAATTACAGGCGGACAGTGTTGCAGGAGCTAGAGTGCCAGCATTACAATTGTGTTTGCTTATGGAATAGAGAGAGGCAGGTGATCTGTACCTCCTTACACACTCACATGGTAGCTGGGCATAATTTGGCCTTAAATGACCTATGTGCCGCTACACAATTTTATCCCAAAGTTATCAGTGCACATTATTTCTTAATTTATTCAAAGTTGGGACACTAATTCTGCACTCCGGAATCTTGAAAATAGGCTCTAAAGTTGTGCTTATACCATTTGTCAGTTCACTAGTTAGATACCAGTAGACATAGAGGAATAATACTGAAATGCTCCAGAAAAGGCAGTGAAGCATCCTTACTAGTCATTACTATGGAAAGAATAAGCAGAGAAACGACTGCAAAGTTCAAGTGGCCTATTAATGACGATGGGTAAAAGTTTCAAAAGTGCATACATGATTTAAATGGAACAAACTTTGACTTTTTTTTTTAAAAAAAATTGAAAATCTATCTGTTTAAATGTAACTATTGATCTAGACTAACTTCATTCCTGAATTTTAGTGCCTCTATTATGATTTTGTTACCTTCTACAATATTTTCATTTCTAATTCCAAATATTCCATAGTAACCCCTACCACTCTGGAGTGTTCAGTCCGTTAGAGCAAATCATCCAGCCAGTGAAAAATTGCTGGCATATTTGATGTCATAATAACTATTTAAATCAAGAATAAACTTAATTTAATTTTAAATGAAATTTAATTAAATTTGAATAGATGTGTGCTTCTATTCTCTAGATTGCTTTGAATTAATGACTCTAAAATTCATAACAAAACCCATTATATGAGTCTAAAATGTATCCACAATTTTTTCCCTCCAACAGTATCAAATTTAGCAGATGAAAGCTACAGTGCATGGAAAATAAGTTGGGCAGGGGGGAGGAGGGGTGACAATTTGTTATACCTTCAGATTGCCTTTAGCACAAAACGATTTATGTATAGTGACTTTGTAATATTTTCTGCTGTGTGCTACAGTTCCTAACCTTTTCAGTAACACGGCACACTTCAATGAGACAAAGAAGTCCATGGCACACTCACTTTTTTCAGCTGAATTGATTGCTCATGAATGTCACATTTACTATGGTTACAGTCTTACTAGAGAGGTTTGCAACATAGTGCATATAACAAGCTAAAGAAGGATCAAATGCATTAATGTTCAAATCCACTGGGAAAAATATGTCATCTCAATTTTGCCCTTTTGCCACCTGCATTTAGAATGTTCACGTTTCAGAATCGAAAGACTGATACATCGCTTTTAGTTTGATGATTAATTTTCATGAGTTTAATGAGTTGTAATTTTGGTTGGATATAGTATTGTTTAAGATCATAGAATCAGAGGGCTGGAAGGGACCTCATGAAGTCATCTAGTCCAACCCCCTGCTAAAAGCAGGACCACTCCCACTAAATCATCCCAGCCAGGGTTTTGTCTAACCAAACTTTAAATATCTCCAAGGACGGAGATTCCACCACCTCCCTAGGTAACCCATTCCAATGCTTCACCATCCTCCTAGTGAGAAAGTTTTTCCTAATATCCAACCTTGACCTCCCCAGCTGTAACTTGAAACCATTGCTCCTTGTTCTGTCCTCTGTTACAACCGAGAACAGCCTAGGTCCCTCCTCTTTGGAGCACCCCTTCAAGTAGTTGATGGTTGCTATCAAATCCCCCCTCAGTCTTCTCTTCTGCAGACTAAATAAGCCTATTCCTTCAGTCTGTCCTCATAAGTCATGTACCCCAGCCCCCTAATAATTTTTGTTGCCCTCCGCTGGACTCTTTCTAATTTGTCCATAACCTTTCTGTAGTGGGGAGCCCAAAACTGGACACAGTATTCCAGATGCAGCCTTACCAGTGCCGAATAGAAGGGAATAATCACATCCCTCGATCTGCTGGCAATACTCCTACTGATGTAGCCCAATATGCCATTGGTCTTTTTGGCAACAAGAGCACACTGTTGGCTCATATGCATCTTCCTGTCCACCATAACTCCCAGGTCCTTTTCTACAGTGCTGCTACTTAGCCGATCAGTCCCCAGCCTGTAGCAGTGCATGGGACTTTTCCGTCCTAAGTGCAGGACTTGGCATTTGTCCTTGTTGAACCTCATGAGGTTTCTTTTGGCCCAGTGTTCCAATTTGTGTAAGTTTCCCTGAATCCTGTCCCTGCCCTCCAGCGTGTCTACCATTCCCCCCAGCTTGGTGTCATCCACGAACTTACTAAGCACGCAATCTATCCCATCATTGAGATCATTAATGAAGATGTTGAACAGAACCGGCCCCAGGACTGAGCCCCGGGGCACTCCACTCGTTACAGGTCGCCAACTAGACATCGAGCCATTGATTCCTACCTGCTGAGCCTGTTGATCTAGCCAGTTTTCTATCCACATTATGGTCCACTCATCCAACCCATATTTCCTCAATTTGCCGACGAGAATGCTGTTGGAAACCGTATCAAAAGCCTTGCTAAAGTCAAGGTATACCATGTCAATGGCTCTTCCCGCATCCATAAATCCAATCATCTCATCATAGAATGCAATCAAGTTGGTCAGGCATGATTTGCCCTTGGTGAATCCATGCTGACTGTTCCTGATCACTCTATTTTCCTCTAAGTCTTTCAGGATGAATTCTTTGAGGACCTGCTCCATGATTTTTCCAGGGATTGAGGTGAGGCTGACAGGTCTTTATTTCCTTGGATCCTCCTTCTTCCCTTTCTTGAAGATAGGTACTATATTTGCCTTTTTCTAGTCCTCCGGGACCTCCCCCATTCGCCAGGAGTTTTCAAAGATAATGGCCAGTGGCTCTGCAATCACATTGGCCAACTCCCTCAGCACCCTCGGATGCAGTTCATCTGGCCCCATAGATGTGTGCACATTCAACTTCTCTAAGTTGTCCCTAACCTGATCTTCCACCACTGAGGGCCACTCTTCTTCTCTCCATTCTGCATTACCCAGTGTAGTAGCCTGGGAGCTGGCTCTCCCTGTGAAGACTGAAGTAAAAAAAGCATTGAGTACTTCAGCCTTTTCCACATCATCCACCATGAGGATACCTGCCCCATTCAGTAAGGGACCTACACCATCCCTGATCCTCTTCTTGCTACTGACGTACTTGTAGAACCCCTTTCTGTTATCCTTCACATCCCTTGCTAGCTGCAACTCCAATTGTCCTTTGGCCTTTCTGATTTTATCCCTGCAGTCTCAAGCAATATCTTTATACGTCTCCCTTGTCACCTGTCCAAGCTCTTCTTGTAAGCTTCCCTTTTAGGTTTCACCTCACCGCAGAGTTCTCTGCTAAGCCACGTTGGGCACCTTCCACATTTGCTGTTCTTTCTGCACATCGGAATGGTATCTTCCTGTGCCTTTAACAGAGTTTCTTTAAAATACAGCCTGGTCTCTTGGATGCCCTTCACTTTCAGATCAGCCTCCCAAGGGATCCTGCCGATCAGTTCCCTGAGGGAGCCAAAATCTGCTTTTCTGAAGTCCAGGGTGTGTGTTCTGCTTCTTTCCTTCCTTCCATTGCTTAGATTTTTACAATGATTGAAACAATTTTCAGCACAGTTGCCTCAGATAATCACGGGCTTGATTGTAACATTCAGATACTGCCCTTGGCACGGGCTTGTGCAGAGCCTTTCACTACTATGTCTCTTTCAGAGTTGTAAATGACTACACAAGGGACCAGATCCTCAGCTGATGTAAATAAGTGTTGCTCACTGATGATCTATGCAGCTAGGCCAGTTTGAACTGAGCAGAGGATCTGGCTGTGACAGGTTGCTCCCCATATCCGGTCTGGTGTGCTGTTGCAATCCCCTAAGCTCCACTCCTGAACCCTGGTTCATCCTGCTTTTCCAGGTGACCACTCACTCCTGAGTCAGTCCACAACATGTGATCAGTCCCAGGCAGTATGGTGTACCCACTAAGCACCTATGGGGCAGACCCCAAGTGAGCACCCTCAGCCCCAGATACCACCATGGGAGCCACCATCTTACAGGGATTGGGACCCATTCACAATCACCATAGTCTCAAGTCTGTCCACTTAATAAAGAAGTGGATCATGCCCAGTCTTTTGCATTCACACCCTCTAAAGACCACACAGATTTCGTCCCATATAAGATCTGTCTGGAGGAGGAGATGATGTTTCCCCTCTGCCACCTCCTTTTTAACTTTTAGTCCCATTGAAGGATGCACCCAAGATGTGAGAAGGGAAGAGAAGATTTGAACAGGGAGCTCTACCTCACAGGAGCGCGTCCTAACCACTGACCTATGTGTGGCTCCTGCATGTTCTGGCTGAAGCTGTTTCACTTTGGGTAAATAACTAGTCATTTGAACAGGGGGCCTGACCCTGAGGGCTCCTGCCTCCCAGATAAGTATTCTAACTACCGGGCTACAGAATCATTCTTCTCTCTGACCCAATGAGTATTGAAGTCTGACTATCCGCAAGAATGAGTGGCTCCCCACCTAGCATGCTGGCTTTTGTGGACCTGATTCTTAAGTGCCTGCCTCTTTCCCTCAGGTTTTGCAAAGTCCCAGGATTTTCTAGATGCTTACAAGTTATGTGTTTCAGCACTGAGCATCATGAAGGCTATGTCTACACTTACTAAAGTTAGTTCAAATTAGTTAATTTGAACAAACTAAT
Source organism: Pelusios castaneus (assembly GCA_007922175.1). NCBI lineage: Eukaryota > Metazoa > Chordata > Testudines > Pelomedusidae > Pelusios > Pelusios castaneus. Next base: position 2,661,896 of record ML685796.1, read on the forward strand.
TTGAACTAATTTTAGTTAGTTCGAATTAACTTAATTCGAACTAGCAAAATTTAGTTCGAACTAAGCAAGTGCCATTCATGCACTTGCTTAGTTCGAATTAGCGAATTGCATTGAGTTCAATGGGCTGGTTAGTTTGAACTAACATGGCCACACTGGTTAATTCGAACTAACTAGTTCGAATTAACCCTCAGTTCGAATAGCATATTCAAATTTATTAGTTCAAATTAAGGAAGCCCTTAATTCGAACTAACTAAAGCCTAGTGTAGCCATGGCTTTAGTTAGTTCGAATTAAGCCTCCTTAATTTGAACTAACTTGCCAGTGTGGACATAGCCAATGGATCTGGGCGATCAAGAACTAGCCAGAAGGGTACTAGACTTGTTTAAATTTATTTGTAAAGTTTTTAATTGTTCTAACTTTAGGTTATTCTCCTAATAGCAGACAGTTGGGGTCTGGTTTTTCCTTGCAGACTGACTTCAGACTCAAGGCCTAAGTCCATTTCTCCCTTGTGTCTCATTCGCCACTACTTTACACCTTGGGCCCGTGTCACAGGATGCACATCTGTGTACCCCTTGGTTATAATCGATATGATTTTTCGGTTCACTTGTGTACAGTGATGGTATGATTTGATGCCAATGATGCCATGCAAGGTTGCCTTTTGAATGCTCCAACATATAGTTACGATATCACGTCTTCTGCAATGATAATGATAAAGATCACTCCTGACTCATTTATATTATGATTCTGCCTTGATTGGCCATTTTCTCACTTGAAATCATGCTGTGATGAATAAACGAGTAAACACTAGTAATAAACACTCAGCGCACACCTACCTGATTGAACCCTGAAGGCAAGAGGCAGAGGATTGCCTGTCATCACTTGGTTTAACGTTCCCACTGGGGCTTGGGTGTGAGATAGGCATAAAGAAACCTGTATGAGGCAGCAGTTTACATTCCCACAGGCAGAAGCATAAATTCTTAAGGGACTTCTATGGTAAAATGTAGGTGCTATGTGAGTTCAGAGGCTTACAGAGTTAGGAAGTAGCTCAGCAGAGCTTGAGGATTTCAATGGTACCTAAATTTTGCACTTAGGCTCCTAAAGTGATAGATTAGCATTAGATTAGAAGACCCAAGTCCTGTTGAGGATTTGTCCCCAGGTACCTGCACTTACTACAGCCATCTTCACATTACCTTTCAGGGAGAGGATTACAAGTTCTTTCATTCATCTGAGTGTTGAAACTCATTACCTCACTCCTGCTTCTACCACTAAGTTCAGAAGCCACTTTTCTAGGTGGCACCTAGGTGTGATTGTCCCCAGGAACATTCCACACAGGTGATCCAAATGATCTAAGATAAAAGACAAACTTATCTGGCACGTTAGAAGATAGGGAGTCACACACAAAATCATTGAGGAAAATATAAACACAGCTAGATTACAACCTTATATATATTTTTTTTTTTAAAAACCCTGTGAACTTAGTTGCTCTGAAAATTGGCTAAAGTTACCTGAAGATCTTACATAATAGAAAAAATAACAAACCCTTTTTCTCAGCACTTCCAGTTGTCAGACAGAGTTTAGAATCTTCCTGAGAGAAGTGAATGTTTTCAATCATTTGTATATCCTCTCCCTACAAGGAAAAATTACTTAATTCCTGAAAGTTCTTAATTCCTTCCCGATTTCTTTATTGTCCTCTATTGTTTAGTGAGTCTTGATTTTATTAGCATATTTTACATTACCTTGTTCTTTAACCTAGAATTTAGCACAGTGCCATTATGTTTTACAGTTTGGCCAGTTACAAGGCCTGAGTCAGTACTGCCTGCTAATCAGTTTCTTCTAGCAGAGTAACATCCATTTCTGATTGGATGTGATAGATTTAAAATCAATTCCATAGCAATGGGTGGGGAGGAAGCTTACTAATAGTTAATATGTCATTCCAATTAGCGGTTTTGGTGGATATATATTTTAGCCATGTTGTATTTGCAGTGCTGTGGTTTGACTCACAAAAAAGAGGGTTAAACATTTTCCTGGCTATTGTTTGTGAGTATAATTTACTAAGATAGATGACCGCCATGTAATACAAGGGTTTCTGGAATACTATTTATTATTGTGCAACTCTGAAAAGGTTCAAAGTCTGTGTTCAGATTGGATAAGGCACTTAGGTGAAGTTTCCCTGAATTAGCCAAAACTTTATGTGCAAAATTGAGCTGGAAGTTTATGAGAGCAGGCTTTAATCAATTTTCCAGTGCTTCTGCTGCATGTCCCTGCCAAACTTTTAAGAACACTCTCTCGCAGGCTACTTGAGCACAGTCAGTTACAGCCCCAAGTAAGTTGTTTGGATTCAAATAGTGTGGAATAACAGATAAGAAGGTGGGAAGGTTAAAAGAGGAGGAAGGGGGGGAATCTTTTGTAATGACTGAAAAAAAAAAGTGATTTCCCCCCTTCTGTTATTCCACACTGTTTGAATCTAAACAGCTTACTTGATTTGCTGAAATAGTTCTGAATTGACCCTGTGACTTACCCTTCTCTGCATTTTATTCCCCTTTCATACTGTACCCTCCATTTCATGTTTCTGAAGAAGTGGGATTCTGCCCAGGAAGCTCATGTGATAAATAAATTTGTTAGTCTTTAAAAGTGCCACAGGACTCCTTGTTTGTTTTGCTGAAATAAACTAACACAGTTACTCCTCCAGAACTTATCACCATTCAGAAATGTTTACTTTTCTGACTACATTTGACTCCTCTTAGCACTACAGAAAAATTTGAGACAATAAACTGGATTTTTATCTGGTTTCTATACCATCAACAGAATTAATTTCAGTTGCATAAGCTGTATTACTGCTATACGGAATACTATGACATTACTGTTGGATTGTACACAGGTGATATGTGATCCAGAAAGATAGCAGCTTGATTTCAGATTCTGGTTGAACTTAGGGTGTGCATGGGAAGGGAAACATCATAAACAAAAACTATCAATTGTCAACAAAGTTGATATGGAAACCATTGACATGGAACCTCATTTTCACACTAATCTTTCAATGTATAATTAAATTATAATATGAAGAAATAAGTTAAAGTTCTAAGTAGATGCAAAATGATTCAGACAGATGGTATCAAGTTTTGGAAAAATCCAAAACATTTAAAACATTTTCATGTAGATGACACTTCCATTATTCATTAGAATCAGTTAAATATGCTCTATAGATCAGTCCATGCACTAGTAACATTTAGTGAAATATTTGTTTTGAATACATAGAACTGAAACTGTAGATGTGCATCTAACATTTCCCAGATGTGTTTTTGATTTTCAGAGGACAGAGGAAGATCCACTTCAGAGGAGGATTTCTTTCTAGAGTTTGGTCAAAGTTTCTTATAGCACCAACTATTTACAGCACTTCCACCCAAAATGAGTTTTCATGGGTTTCAGGAAATCCAAACAGGGAGAGGAGGTACATTTTTGCTACTTTGTTGAGACAGCAGTAGGTCTATTAAAAATGAAATACTGGAGTGTCAAATTTGATACTCAGTTGGAAGTGATGTGTCCAGTTTAGGAAAAGGTACAATTCTTCTCCATCCCACCTTGAAAAAGCTCTGCAGTTTTCTAAATATTATTGTTCACTTTGCTACTCAGTTGTTAGTTTCCTATTATTCTTGCATTACGTATACATAAATGACTATAAATCAAAAGGAGAAGTTTCCAGTACTTTTCCTGACATACCTCTGAAAATATCAAATTTCTTTGCAATGTAGAAGGAATTTGTTTTAGGGGAATGAAAGGCTGAGGATTTCATTTTCAGTTATGGGGCATCCTGGCAAGAAGTGAAATAGTACACAGAAAAACAGAATAGTTTCAACCACCCCAGAATAACCTTCTATAGCTCAATGGCTATGGCACTCATCTGGGTGGTGGGGGACTTAGTTTCAGGTTGCTGCTCTGAATAAGAAAGTATTGAGTTTGAATCTGCATCTCCTAATGGTGGTGAAGGGTTCTAACCACTGGACTCTTGAGGGCTGAACCATGAGCATTACCAGCACTTCTTCCTCTTTGGTTTTCCTGTAAACCAGGTTAGCCCTTACTCTACAGGAGAATTCAGAGTTGTGAATCTTAAGCAGCATTAGGTGCCTACCCCCCCTTTGAGGGGTGGGGCTCAGCACCAACTCTTTGGTTTTGAGTCATGCTCTTCCCTTCCTTTGCTCTTACTAAGCAGTATTTAAAGTGCCTAAAGTCTAAACAAAATGTTTCATTCTAACCCAACATTTTTTCCACTTTTTTCAGTTCACCAAGAATCCTCCCAAAATTCAGTTTCAACCCAAACTTTTTTTGAATACCAGTGAACCAGCAAATCAATTATTTACATAGCTCCACTCGTAATCCTTGGTGCAAAGTTCTTAGTTCTGCCTTGCGGAGACTTTCTTGTTACAGGCTTAACTCCCCAGACCTTGGTGACTCTGCACCCTAAGGCTACACTCTCTGAACCTCCTACCCATGAGCTATAGCAAGGTGTTATGTCTGGATTACTCACAAGCCATTTACACCTGTGAGACTCTTCCCTCACTGAGCTCCTGCTGCCCTTGGTATCTCCCAGCAGACCTGACTCTGAAACAAATGCTTCCATCATGTGATTGCTGTATCAACTCCCTCCACCTCAAGAGATGGGCTACGAGGGGCCTACATAGAACTGTGCCCCCTTCCTTTTAAAGGGCCAGCCAGTGCACTGTGTGACAAGCAGTCTAACTTTGACTGCCCATTTTTGAAAAGTCAGTCCAATACATTTGACTGCCATGTCCTCACCACGCTGTCTGTGATTCATGTTCCTTTCACAACAGCAACTATGGAAATCAGTTTTCACACATTTCCAAACAAGAGGATTGAATCAGGGTATAGTTTAAAATGCTGATGTACCGTCAACCACTTACTGGCTGAAATTACCACATCCTCAAGTCTAGTACTAGCAAAGGGCATGGAATTTGTGTGCTCAGATCTTTATAATAACAGGATTAGTAGAAAAGAAGCTCAGAGGCATGCAGAGAAATTCATTTTTAAACTTCACTCATATTGCCTTTTTAAATTCTTCTTATTCATGCCAAATTCAGTCTGCAACATATTTTTATGATGTTGGCTCTAAACTCCTAAAAGCATGGCTTTGTTTTTGAAATGCTAACAGGAGCTGAACTAATAATAAACGTTGCTGCTGCTGCTTCCAAATTTGCTAGGTATGAACTGGTCTGAAATGAACTAATATTACAAGGCAACCACAAGATTTTTAGGGATCGCTGGTGAATATTTTGTGGGTTTGGGCTGCATTTTAAAAGCTGCCCACTTTTGTGGTGATGGATGAGGACTGCTCAGTTAGTGAGGTGGTTTCTGGACTTATGGCTATTTTCAGACTAGCTAAAACTGAAGATATGGTTCAGAGAGGAAGCTACTAGGAAGCCCCATAAGCTTGATATCATTCATGATCTTGAGCTCTGCTCTTCCTACAATTCTTATAAAATCCCTCTACAGTTACCTCCACAACGTCTCCCATGTATGGTTCTGTCTTGACTAGTCCACTGTAAAAATCTTCATACCTATCTTCATATCTTTTTAATGAATAGAGCTGGTTGAAAAATATTCAGGTGACCACTTTTCCATCAGAAAATGAAGAGTTGTCCATCCATGTCAAAATGCTTCATGATTTTGACTAAATTTTCAATAGGAGAAAACTGAAAGTTTCAACTTTTTCATTTTGTTTTGCTAAGATAAAGTATTTTGAGTTCACTTCATCATTTCATATTACCCTTGTTTCATTAAATTTTATATTAATAAATATAGTATATATTGCATGTATTAGTGTGAACATTTTATATAATATTTTGATATTATTGAAACAAAGTTTTTACCTTATCAAAATTAAATGCTTTTCCCTTCTTGAAATAAAACATTTTAAATTATCAAAATGAAGCCATCATCTAAATAAAACGTGTTTCCAAATGGAAATGTTTCAGAATTTCTGTTTTATGGTTAATGGAGACTTTTAATTCTGATTCAGAATGTTTTTTTAAAAAAAGCAAAATATTTCTCATGAAATGACATCAGCTCTACTAATGCCGCTAACAAACTTTCTCTAGGCCTTTCTCAAGCTTCAGTTTTCCCAGTTCTGGCATCTGTAGAATGCTGATGCCATGCACATTCTTGCATATACCATGAAGCACAGTCAATGGTCCTGCATCCTCATCATGCTCCATGGTCCTGCCCTTCATTTTAAGATTTACTTATGATTTACTTCTGTGATCTAACAGATTTAGCACATCTGGAAGTTGGTGATATTCCCAACTCTGTCATGAATGTCTATGTGGCTGTGGTAACTCATTTTACCGCTGATTGCCTCGGCTATTCCATCTGTAAAAATGGACCTAATAATGCTTGACAACTTTTGTAAAATGCTTGGAGAGCTATGGCTGGAGAGTGCTATAATTTAAGTTGTAAATTGCAATTCTGAATGACTGCTGTTTTTTTAAAAACAAAACATAAAATCCTTCCTATTCATTTGCTCCAGCCTAACTGACAGTGCTCATGTTGCTTTATTTTTCTCCTTGCTTTTTCTTCTCTCTTAGCACCTGGCTCCTCTTTCCATCACAGAGGTTTTGCCCTGTTGATGAGAACCTTCTCCTCTGTAACTCCTGCCATACTGAACTTTCTTCTAATCCTCCACACTTTCCAAATCTTATTTGAAAACATCTTTTCACTTTTGCCTGTAGCTAAGAGTGCACCTGTATTAGGTTTAACTGCATTTAATGTTTTGGGATACATCTGAGAGAACATTGGGGAACACTTGGAAATGTTCCTACTGATGTAAAGGGTGTATGTATATTGCAAATATAGGTGTGATTATGATATGGACAGCCATACCTATGCTATCTTTATTCTAGCTAGTGCAGTAGGAACAGCAGTAAAGAGGGGGTGGCAAGGTCACAATTGTATGATTTATTTGCAAACTTTTAATGCACGTCCTCTTTAGAAAGTCTCAAATCAAATGAGTGTCTTTTTGACTCAAAATGCCTCTAAAGATTAAAGTCACTAAGAATTTCTCTGACAGCAAAGTGAAAAATAATTTAAAAAAAAAAAATTACAGTGCCAGCTGCACTAAGTGTAAAGTGTCTGATCCCCATTGTCACATTTGCGAGAGTATTTAATACTGTTTGATAATCAGGAATAAAGTACTATTTTAGTTTATTTTTGCTGCCTATGGCTAGTGTTTGTATTTATTTTTCATCTGGATCAGCATTTTTCCTGGCTGGTACTCTGTCATTCCATCCACTTTTGTGACCCAATCATGCAAAGCTTCTGACGAAGTGGGCTGCAGCCCATGAAAGCTTATGCCTTAAGAAATTTGTTAGTCTTTAATGTGCCACAAGACTTTCATTGTTCATGCAAAGCACTGAGTACCCTTCTCAAAGTATCGTAAGATCTTATTGATTCCACTGACTGTTTGGGGTGCAAAACATCTTATGCATTTTTCAGAATAAGAGGCACTTTATTCACTCCTAGAACTGCTGTCTGCCCAGCTATTTTTTTGTTAGGAAGAAGCTCCCTTCCTAATTTTACAGGAATCACAACATTTTAATTTTGCCCTTGTTTTGAGGACCAATGTGATTCCACTTACCTAAGAAACTTGCATGCTATTTGGATTTCATGCCTCATTTGAAATTCTCCATTGGGCCAGATAATTTCTCTCATTTCACTGAAATAAATTAAATTATTCCAGATTTACAGCAGTCTAAATGAAAGCAAGTCTGATCCATGGTTCCTTGTTACCTACTCATATCAAGTTTAAGGGTCTGATCTTAAGATGATGTAATTCAGAATTGTTCCACTGAAGTCAGTGGAACTACGCTGGATTATACCATTTGAGATTTTGAGACTAAGAGTTTTATCCTTGTTCTTGCCTTCAAGGCTCTGCCCAGTTCTGTCTTCTATATCATGTTGATTTTCTGTTGTTCTATTTTCCTAATCAAAATGCCATGTGGTTCCAATCAAATGCCTTACAGAAGTCTAAATATATTACATCAACAGTATTACCTTTATCAACCAAATTTGTAGTCTTATAAAAAAAAGCAAATAGTTTGACAAAATCTATTTTCCATAAACCCAAGATGAGTGATATTAGTTATTGATATGAATTATTATTAATGGTAATATCTTTTCATTTTTTATTAATTGAGTCCCATATCAACTATTCTTTTATTTCACACAGTACTGAAGTCAGTCTGACAAGCCTATAATTACTTTGGTCATTCTGTTTAAATATTATAATATTAACAAAGCATTAGCTTTATTCCAGTCCACTGGAACTTCCCCAGTGTTCCAAGTTTTAATCAAAATCAATATTAATGGTCCAGCGACCACTTCTTTTAAAATTTTTGGATGCAGGTTATCCAAACGTGCTAACTTAGATATGCCCAACTTCAATTTTCCCCCAGGGCTGATTGGCCTGGGCTCTGGGGGTTTTTCACCTTCCTCTGTAGCCCAGGGCATGGTTCACCTACCAGTGAATTCTCTGTATCTTAAAGTCCTTTAGTCATGATTTAAGGAGGTAAATAACTCAGTCATAGGTTGGTGGCCTATTGCTGGAGTGGGTGGGTGAGGTCTTGAGGCCTGCATTTTGCAGGAGGTCAGACTAGATGATTGTACTGGTCCCTTCTGACCTTAAAGTCTGAGTCTATGAGTAGCTGCAGTTAATCATCCTTCTTAGTTACAATTGGAATGGAAAGTATTTCATCAGAATGTGATAGGAATACATCACCTAGTTTTCCTCGGATATGGAATAGAGCTATGTATTATTCAAAGTAAGTGTGAATATTAGGAAAATTAAATAGGCTAGATGAGAAACAGCATATGGACAAAATATAAACTGGGGGTCCGTGGCTTCCCAATAGTGACAAATCTATATTTTTTATGATAATGAGGTAAGAAATTGTCACTGAGACAATGGGCCACATTGTCTGTTGCAGTGCAGCTGTTTTGTACCTAACTGTCAGTGTGAGCTAGTTGTAAAACCAGGGTTAATGAGATCAGAGACAATCACTTCATCAGAAACTCTGGTTGCTCAGGACTGATAGGCTGCGTCTACACTACAGTTTCCTTAAGTCGACAAGCAGCTTGCTTAAGTTAACTTAAGGAAAATAAAGTCGACTTAATTAAAATTAAGTTGACTTTATTAAACCTGCTTTCTAGTAGACCTAAGGCTTAAGTCGACTCCCTAGAGTTGACTTAAGCCAGTGTAGCCGTGGGGTAGCCCTAAGTTGATTTAGGGCTACCCCAGGGCTACACCAATGCCCTCCCTGCCGGGGGGGGAGGGCACAGGGGTAGCCTGGCATGCCCCCCCCCACCTGGCAGGGCAGAGCCCTGCCCACTCTGCCGCTATGCCCTGCCAGGGTCCCTGTCCCCCTTTGGCCCATTGTACCTATGTACTTAGTTAAAGTCGACTTAAAATTACAAGTGTAGACATAGCCAGTGGGATTACTCATGATTGGATTACTCATAAATAAGAATTTTTAGGTTCTGGTCCCTACTGAGTAAGGGGAGTGAGATTAGGAGGCCCAACCAACAAATCTTTATGGATTAGGACTAATCAAGTGAGCAAAAATCTGTGTTATCTGGCCACGGGTTAACAGTTTAGAAATAAAAATAGAATTTTGGGGCACTTTTAAAGACTAACAAATTTATTTTTCACTGGAGTTTATAATTACTTTCAGAGAGACAAGGTGAATGAGGTAATATCTTTTATTGGAGAAACTTCTGTTGGTGAGAGAATCAAGCTTTCAAGTTTACATAGAGTTATTCAGACCTTGAGAAACATTTGAGTTTATACAAAGATCTGAAGAAGAGCTCCACATAAGATTGGAGCTTGTCTGTCTCACCAACAGAGGTTAGTCCAGTAAAAGTTACTACCTCAGCCCCCTTGTCTCTCTGATCTCCTGGGAACCCACATGGCTACAACAAAACTGGTTTCATCATTTACTTTTGAAATTATTAAAATCCAAGTTCAACAATCAATGCCTATAAGGCAAAGTACTTAAGCATGTGATTAAGGCATGTTCTTAAGTGCTTTCCTGAACTGGAGCCTTATCTTGTGAGGTGCTGAAGACCAGATCCTCAAAGGTAATCTAAGATCCCTTTAAAGATCTGAGCCTGAAACTGAGCACCTGCAACTCCTGGCAAAATGAAAGTACAGTGGAAGGACCCAGGATTTTCAAGATTTTATACTATTTCTGTTTATCTTTTCAAGTGTATCCTAAATGTGTAACTGCAGACTTACAGAATATTCAGTCCAAAATGGAAAATAATATTTTTACTGTTCTTGTGTTATAGTGGTACGTGGTATTTCTTTCACTGGTCACAAAGAGTTACAATGGGGTGCAACATATTACAACATAAAAACCATAAAATGAAATGAGTGTTAAAAACGACCTTTTAAAAATTTCTGTCAATCTGGCTATGTTTTACATGATAATTGTGATCCAGATGGCAGTGATACTAAAATTGTTCTTTGCCTCCTCCACCCACAGTACTTTGGGAATAAGATAATGTGATTCAATGTCAATGTATGATCAGTAAATTAAAATGTTGGCAGTATTTTGTTATGTGTATAAATGGATTACCTGAAACTACAGTGATTAGTTTGAAGTTATGAAAAAATTACTGGACAAAGCTTCACTATTTCTGCAATATATTTCCATTAAGTGGATTGGCAAAAAACATAACAAGAATTCACCAGTACAAATAATATATCCGACAGTACATTTTTAATACTCTCATCCAATCATCAGTCCTTGATTCCCTTCAGTTTTATAACTTCAAGCATTAGTTGAATTTCCAGATAGAAAATGTAATATAGATGACTTCTGAATTATGCTTTAGCTAAAATATTATTCTCCAGTTTGGCTTCGTAATATCTATGAGTATCGAATGAGATTATTCTCTGGCATCTTAAAATATGTAGGTGAACAGTTTAACAATTGCCAAAATAAATTGGCCATTTCCATTTAAAAAAAATGTCAGGAGAAATCAATAGGTTGCTTATGTCTACCATGTAATTTCTTAACAAGAAAAACTGAAAACTATTAAAGATATTCTTGTGATATTGCGTCTCTCTGATATTTAAGTAGAGTAATAACTCAGTGGGCTAGATGAGTATTATTTAGTTGTCCCAGAAAATTGGTACATATTCTCCAAGTAAGAATATTACAGACAGGGCTGGCAGCACTTCTTATTAATGTTGCCTGAGCCTTCCTATTATAAGACCTTGTTTTCAATTGCTTATAACTTTGCTAAACTGGAGTCATCAGGGCTCAAATTTTCCATGCTGGATGTCTGCCTCAGGCTGAATTTATTTATTTTTTTTAAATTTCATCCAAAATTGTCCAGCCACTTCTGACAATAAGATTAGGGGACAATATATATTATCTTGCTTGTGTTAAAAAATTCTGTGATGGTTTCTTTGAAAATCTCTAACATCCTCCTGCTGTGGAGTTGCCTGAAAATCTCTAGTACCTTCCTGCTCTGGCTTGAAATTTGGCATGGTGGCATCCTTTGTGTCAGGGATGTATCTTTTGCTGACCTCATGAAACTGCACAAATTTGGCGATGTCTGAAACCTTTGGAAAAGCACAGTTTGCCCCTGCTCAGATATTTTGTAGGTTTTAGCAGTTAAATTCCTTGAAGATTTCATCCGCAATGGGAATGCTTCTCCTGAGGCTGAATCAGACTTTGCTGAGCCATGCTGGGTCCATGTCTGGGACACTGGACTGAGAGCAGGGAGACTGAATTTTCAGTGACTCCCCTGCTGGGCCCAGGCAGTGTGAAGGACAAAGCAGGGAGTAGGATGGGGACTGGGATTGGTGTGGGGAATCCAGACAGATGAGATTAGGAATTTTTTGGCAAAGAGATTGGAACTAGGAAGATCAGACTGGGGAATGGAGACTGCGACTAGCTACTTGAAGAGAATGAGATGGGATGACGAGTAAGGCCTGGGTAAAAGACAAGACTGGAACAAAAACATGAGTAAGCTTGGGGAGAATGGGCAGAAGAGTCCATGCCCACTACAGAACACTTCCCTTCAGAGCCTAGAATGGAATTCAAGATTCCTGAGTCTCACCATCCCTTTGATGTCAATAAATAGCTGTGAAACCCACTGGCAAAGAACATGTCTCATCCCCTTCTGGTGCTGAAACACAAAGAATGAAACCCTATTAGTGCTGTCATTCCCTTCCTGAAAGTTAATGTATCATGCTGGGCAAATCACTTAAACCAAACTTTCCACAGATGGTCCCTAATTGGGTGTTCCTCATTTTCTGGATGCCTGACTGGAGACCCTGGGATTTTACCTGCAGAAGTTCTGAGCATGCATAACTGCAACCGAAATCAATGGGAGCTAGGAAGTGCTAAATGATAAGTATGCTGAAAAATCAAGTTTTTGGTGTTTCAAATTTGGCACCCAAATCTAGTGGAGACTTTTGACCTTGATCTCTGTTCTACCTCAGTTCTCCCTCTATAGAATGGGGATAATAATATTCCCTAATTTCATAAGGTATCATGGAAATAAATGCATCAATATTTGTGAAGCACTTGTACACTATGGTGATGAGCATTATAAATAAGCTCATGAGGAAATTAAAAATTCTGTATTCACAGCATGGCTTGATTAGTATGTGGTAAATAAGGCCTGAGCCACACATTGAAAAATTAGGAGAAAAGTAATATTGAATAGCTGCTCATTATATAAGCACTGTACATCCTGTGCACTGAATGAGGCAGGGATCCTGTGGAAACAATAGCATATGATCATGTAATTAGATAGTATCATAACGCATACACACAAGGGGGCAGAATTGCACAAGCAACCTTAATTCTGGAATTTCCTAACTTTTGAGTGTTTGACTCTGCAATCTATATAACATCTGTTTAAAGTAGCTTTGAGTGTGTATGAACGTGTGTATAATATGAACAGAGAACAGATGCTTTGACAGCACAAAGGCAATATAAATCTAGAACAACATGGGAAAATGTTCTTGATGCCACCACTCCTGTTGCCAGAGGGACATTTCAGAAGCATGACTGGCAAATAGGACGTTTAATCAGAGAAGTCTGGTTTCTCGCTGTATTTAACTGGTGCATAAACCTATTACGGATGTTGGCAGTGGAATATAAATTAGATTTCCCCCTTAAATTGATAAATGGGGAATGTCACAAAGATAACATATAGACACTGCCTTTCCTCCTCACACAACCACACACACACTTCTCTAACCTGTGTCAAGCTTACCATGGTCTTCACTGAAAAATAAGATACATACAGCTACCAGGGCATTATAAACATTGGTCTACCTAATCCTTCTATTCCTTGTGATCAGTATGGTTTTCCTGTGCCCCTGCTGATTAGCAGTCACTAGTATCTCTTTTGAGGATATTTCCTGTGCCATAGAAAAAGTTTTTCCTCTGACTGGCTCTCATAAGAGGTTAGAAGGTGTTTTCCCTTTCAAGAATGTACATACGGTGATGTTCTATCCCTTTAAATGTTTGGCCACTTTGTTCTCTTCCTCTCCAGTGAAAAGCTTCACTTTGATTTCTGTCACCACAGTAGATAGCCATGTTTTAAATCAGCTCCCCCTGCATCTCTTTTATTTTTTTTGGTTGGTCAAAATGTAACATTACTGATGAGAATCTTCTAACCCATGACAGCCTTGCTGCCTAACAAGAAGAGCAAACAAATAATGATACATAAAAAAGGGAAAAAGTTCATCTTGAGGTACAAAGTGGCAAATTGCTGTTTTGCTGCAAGAGACAGTGACCAAGAGAAGGGAATTGGGCAAAAAAAGGTAGAACATAGCAAGAGGTGGCTGCTGAGGTGCTGGAGAGAAAACAGTAAGAAGAGGGCAGCCATTTTTGTTCTAATGCAAGCTAGAGAGAGAGACAGGCAGCCTGTACTGAGTCTTCAGCTCAGCCAACAAACGAAGCCCAAGTACAGTCAAAGGAGTGATTCTGAGCCAGCAGAGGGAGCTCAATCTCACACAGTGCAAACAAAAAAGGAAAAAAAAATTAAAAAAGGAGTCTTGTGGCACTTTTAGGCTGACTACACTTGAAAAGTTAGGTCGACTTTATGAAGTCGACTTAATAAGGTCGACTTTAAGTTGACTTAAAGTGGACCTTATTAAGTCGACTTAACAAAAGTTAACTTAACTTTTCAAGTATAGACATGGCCCCTTTTTGGCCTTTTTAAGTTGACTTAAAAAGGTCCAACTAGGCACTACTCCGCATCTCCACTGGCTTAAGTCGACTTTAAAAAGTCGACTTAAGCGCTAGTTCGAATTAAAACAAGGTGTTACTAATTCAAACTAATTTTTCCTTAATTTGACTTAAGGAGCAGCTTAAGTCAAATTAAGGAGAGCCCAGTGTAGATGCAGAGTAAATTAAGTCGACTTAAGCCTCCTTAAATTGACTTAATTTCTAAGTGTAGGTTCAAGTGTAGACTTAATTTCTAAGTGTAGACTAACAAATTTATTTTTTATTTATCTATTTTTTTCCCATTTTTTTTATTAAAAAACGTTTCCTTGTGGAAGAGAAGCCATCAAGGAGGGCACAAAGTTAAACAGAAGGGATGTGAAATGGCAATTTTTGTGGGCAATATAGGTGAGTTTGATGAGAACTGACTCATGGGTAATGCATCTCAAATGTTTGGAGCAATCTGCAGTTTGCAATTCTATTCCAGAGAGAAAAAGAGTTTCAACCTTGCTGACCGTGATAGGTCTTAAGGCACACAGACCTATGTGACCTATTGTCTTCCACTATAGCTACGTGACTTATTGTCTCCCACTATGCCTGGAAATGCTATGTATGCTACAATTCCTGCAGCAATGCGCGGACAATTTTTTTCTACCCCATTTATGATAGGAGAACAATGTCAGTTCCATCAGTGACATCAGGAATGTGGGGAATTGGTAACACAGTCAGTTGCTGCTCTAAGGAACTTTCAGATTGTTGTCACACAGGTAAACATTAAGTGATGCCCTGCATGATCACTTAATTTCTGGATTACACAATGAGCAGATTTGGAAAAAGTTACTGATTGTATCAGGACTTGCCTTCAAGAAGGCTCTTGAGGTAGCGATTGCCAAGGAAACTGGAAGAAACTGAAAGAAAGGTTCTTTTGAATTAATTGTGATCTGAGAAGTTCACCTCCTCAATCAGTGAAACAGGGGACCACAGGACCGTAAGGAATTTCCATGTGGCTACTGTGCACAAACTAAACACACTGAGATGGATTGCTGGGCACAGCAGGTCACATCAGGAAGTGCCAGAAAAAAGCACTTTACTGTGACCTGTCACACAGTTCAATTACCAATGACATGGATAATCTTCTATCCAAGAAGACACTTATAAAGACAGAAGCTAAGAAAGGACAGAAATTGGAAATTCATAATGTGAAAAAAGATAAGAGCTCTAGTGACTCTGATCAAGGCTTTTTATTGCATACTTTACCAGAAAGTGCAGTAAGAGATGATATCCGGGTGTCACACACTCTTAATCCAGGGAGTTCCTGAAAGTCTGGCACTATCATTTCACTGACTTCTGTATCTACCTGTAACCAGACTCCATCACATGTTCCTCTGGAAGAACCCTTCCCAGTTTTAATGACTGATACAGTTTTAATGACTGATGGAAAGGTTAATCCTAAAAAAGGTATTACGGATGAAAGTTCAACTAGATGAACTATCGATGGTGCTACCCTTGCATGTGACTGAAGGAAAGTACCCTCCATAGTTTGGCAGAACTTGGTTTGGGAAGATCAAACTGCATTAGACTGTAATCAAGGCAATCACAAAAACATCTTGAAATCTTCAAGGAATAGTGGACAGATACTCCAAAGTTTTTGTGAAAGACCTTAGACAGATAATCAGTGTTTCTGTTTAGCTCACTGTTAAGTCTGACAGCCAGCCAAGATATTGCAAACCCAGAGTTGTACCTTATATAATAGACCCTCTGGTGACTTGGACTTTTCAGTGAACACTGAAGTCTCGAGTGGGCTACGCACATTGTACTGGTTATCAAGGAGGATGGTTCTGTCCAAATTTGTGGAGATTTCATAGTGATACTGAATACAATTTTAAGTGTAGAAGAGTATCCACTGCCTCCTAATAAAATTTGTTTGCTACTTTTTAATGGAGGACGGTGTTTCAGTAAACTGGATTTGCTCCATGCATAACTACAAATGGAGATTGACCTGGCACCTCATAAATCAACATACAAAAAGTCTAATTTTGTAACAACAGATTGCCTTTTGGTATCACATCTGTACCTGCTCTGTTCCAGAAAACCATGGATGAAACTCCAAAAGGATTGAATGAAGTTTAGGGCTGTTTGGATTACACCTTTTTTACACAAAAGAATCAAATCACCTTCAGAATTTGAATGCTGTCTTGTAATGTTTGGCAGACAGTAGACTAAGAGTACATCAAAATAAATGTGAGTTTTTCAAAACTTCAGTTGAAAACCTTGGACATGTAATCGGTGCCATGAACTTAAGGAAATTCCCAGAGAAGGACAAGGTGATTCTTGAGGAATCACCACCATGGTGTATATCACAGTAACGTTCATTCTTAGAACATCTTAATTTCATAACTCTATGGTAAATTACTGCCTAATATGGTGACAGTATTAACACTTTTACATGAACTGTTACAAGTGAAGAAAAAAAAAACTGTAAATGGATGAAAGAATATGTGTGTGAATTTAAGGAGGCAAAGAAAGTGTTAATCTCAGCGTAAGACACTTTGATGCCTCATTGCCATTGCAAATAGCTTGTTATACTTCACCATGACAAGGAGAAACCAATTGCTTTCTCTTCATGAACACTTACCAACCCATGAAGGACTTTGTGCAAATGGAATGAGAAGCTCTCAACATTGTCTTCAGAATTTGGAAGATTTGCATGGTAGATATTTTACCTTGCTGACAAATCATTGCCTGTTAAGGTCTATTTTTGGACCAAACAAGGAATTTCATCATTAGCTGCTGTTCATATGCAACATTGAACCTAATGCTTTCAGCTCATTCCTATATTATTCAATCTGTAAAGGACTTGGTACAGCAATGCAGATGGACTGTCATGCCCAACCTCCTGCCAATCCAAAGAAACATTGGAACAAGTGTTTTATATTAGTTTGATAGATAAACTACTTATCTTGTCACTAGCACAGACATTAACAAAGAAACCACTAAGGATGATGTACTTTCTCTTGTGAAGGGAATGGTACTACAAGGTATAGTGTTAGATCATAAGAAGAACATAAGAATCCTCCGTTTATACAATTTGTGTCTTGTAAACCTCTACTATCTATCAATCAAGGTTTCATCTTACGGGAATGTGTGATCATTCCAAAATATCGTTTCAGTTTCAGGTTTTGGAAGCTCTTCATGAAGGTTATTTTGGAACTTTATGGATGAAGGACATAGTCTGAAGCTATGGCTGGTGACTAAGAATCAGAGAAATTGAGATGAAGGTCAAATGCTGTATTACATGTCAGCAACTTCAGCATGACACTGGCCCAACTCATCTAGACCTTTGGTCTTGGTCTCAGATTCCTTGAATATGTATTCACATGGACTCTGCCAGACCATTAGAAGGTTATATGGTTTTGGTCATAGTTGATGCCCACTTGAAATGGCCAGAAATGTTTAGAATGACTTCTACTTCAGATACCAAGACCATTGGACATCTTCACATCCTGTTTAGTCCATTTGGTTTACTGTTACAGTTAGCAAGTGAAAATAGACCTCAATTCTGTTCTGAAAAATTTCAGAGGTTTCGAGCTTTAAATGGAAGTCAGCACATACATTCTGCTCATCACCCTGCTATGGATGGGCTCACAGAACACTTTGTACAGACACTTAAGCATGCCGTAAGAGCTAATAAGTCTATTCTGAGTCAGAAATTGGACAACCTCTTGTCTGTATAGGAACACACCTGCTACTACCCATAAATCATCTATAACTTTTATTTTCAGTGATCTTTATGTACCTGTTGGGACCTGGTACATCCTGATGTTGCCTCATGTGTAGTTAAATCCTGTAAACTGATTGATAATGCAGGACTTACCATCATTCACAAGTAGGAAACTGAGTGTGGACTTGCAGTTATTGTTATAAAGTGAAATGGGTACCTGAGAACTTGTAAAGTGTACAGGGCTTGTATTGTTCATGGTAAAACTATCAGATGGCATTTTATGGAAACAACATATGGACCACTTGCATCCTTGACAAATACCAGTATCTGAGGAGATTCTAGTAGGACTCTTTGTTCCTCTGATCAAACCTCCTTCCTTTACAACTCCTATTTTTGATGATTAGTTGGGAAAAGCTTTGGTACCAAATCCACTTGATTCATTACCACTGACTGTTCCTGTTGTTTAGGACAATGCTGCACCTCAAACACCACATTATTCCAAAAGTGGTGTGCCTGAATTTATAAACTCTTTAACTAGTGAGTTGCTATTTCAGGTCAGAATAATCTGTTGTAATTTAAGAGTCCATAGTCTACCTGAAACTTTTAGTTATGTTGGCCATGTAATGTAAATATATTTGCAAAGTATTTTAAAGTAGAGTGAAGGAATGTGATGTTGTCTCTTTAAATGTGTGGGCACCCCTACTTCTCATCCCACTGAAAAGTCTCACTCTGGTTTAGGTTTCTGTTTTGCTCCCAGAAAAATAAAGCTTCCACAGCAGTCAGCTGTCCTTTAAATGTCCCCCACTCTGTGTCTTTATCATTCTCTCTACCAGGTCTAAATATAATACACATAATAGTGCTTTTGTGTTAAAACACTTTAAGTCTCAAATGGTCTAATTAAAAACAAGATTTACTATGACTAAGGAGAGAAAACAAAATAAATTAGCTGCATAACATCTACTCCAATCTATGCAATTGGAACTTTACCATTAGCTTTATGTTAGCTAATGTTTTTAAAACCACACCTTTTATCCCAGTCTAGACATATCCCAGGTGTCTCTTTTCCCTTCCCACAAACAATCAAAGATCATCTAAATTAGAGCTACCCTGGGTCAACTCTAATTTATTCTTTTTTTTTTCCTGGCAAATAATTTATTCCTGTTCTTCCTAAAAATGTAACTTGCTAACTGAGAAAATTCATTCATTTAATCATTGTCTCTGATTCACTTTTGCTGATATGGACACTACTCTCAAATACTTAACTTCACTCAATGTCTGCAAATAGCCTGATGGGGTAATGCCAATATCATGAACCTTTAAGCCTGGGCTATTTTGGGGTAATATATTAATGCAGCAGCCATATTTAAAAGCATTCTTTCTTCCTCCAGCCACATGTGACTCCCTTTCATTTCAATGAGAATGTCACCAAAATTAACAAAGGACAGTATATGTATTTGTACAACTCCCATTAATGCTAATCTATATAAAAAAATCTATGGATGAAAAATAATTCAAGTTTTTTTAAGCTAGACTGGCAAATCCCCCTCCCCAGGCATAAATCCAGGTTTATGTGAGAAATTTTAATAAATCAAAGAGTTTTATGATTGAATGATGAAAGAACATACTCTTTCAAAGTGGTACTTCTTCAGTCATGAGACTGAACTTCCACTGCCTTCAATAGTGACTCTATCTAAGGAGGGACTTCAGGATTTGGCTCACAGATCATCCACGTATTCCAGTAGCAGGAAAACTATATGAAATGGTGATAAAAAATAGAATTATAAAACACCTTACTGAGCATAATATAGAGGTAACACATTAGGACAGCTTTCTGTAAAGGAAAATTGCACTGCTCATCTATTAAAAATGTTTTAATGCATCAACAAAATAACAAAGAGATAAACACAATTTATTTAAACTTTCAAAAGTCTTTAAAAAAGCCCCTCCCATCCAGATATTACAAAAACAAAGAAGTCATGAAGTGAGAGGTAAAGTACTGTCATGCCACAGAACTGGCTAGGAGATGGAAGACAAAGTGGGGGGATAAGTAGTCAATTTTGACTGGCAGTAGGTTAAGAGAAAGATGCAATAGGGTGCTATGTGGGACTGGTGCAAAGTACTTATTGGTGATCTGGAAGAGAAAGTGAACAAGTAAGTGTCAGAATTTTAGATCACTTGGTTTTTTAGGTTAGTCAAGATTAAGACAGATGGAGGACCTTCAGAAATACTTAATAATGTTAGATGAAGAGACAGCCTAAGCGAAAACCGGTGTTGTAAAATGCAAGGAAAAGTGAGCTGGAAGAAATATTCCAAAATATTGCTGTGTCCTAAAGTAACTAACCTTGGGGGGGGGGGGGGTAGTTGGGCATTACTGTGAGTGACTCAAAGTAAACCTCTGCTTTATGTGCAGTGGCAAATAAATAAATAAAAACCCAAGCAAATCTAGAATGCATAAGAAATATGATGGAAAATACTAATTAACACATTATTCCATGCCTGGAATACTATTTAGTTCTGTTCTAAAAAGGATACAACAGAAATAGAGGGGGCTTAGAGGTGAAAAACAAGTACTAGATGCATAGAGACAATGAAAAGAGATTTAAAAGTATAGAATTCTTTAGAGAGAAAATAACAGGATATGGTAGTGTTATACAAAAATAACACAAGGACTAGAGAAGGTTAAGTGAGTGCTTCTATTTTCAGAATACAAAGGCAATGAAATATTCAGTGAAACTGAAAAGCAACTAACTTAAAAATAATAAATGGAAACAGTTTTATGCCACTAAATATCATTGCTGAAAAGAAAAACTTTGTATGATTTTTAAAGAGGATTACCCTTTTATATGGATAATGAAGACATGCACAATTAACTTAAACAGGCTTTAAAAACATTTTTGGAAAAGATACAAATTTCCATGATTCAAGGAATAAGCCAATCTTATCTGAAGCCTGTTTAGAAAAATCAAACCAAACCTCCAACAAAGGAACTTTTTATTCCATCGTTGTCCACTATGGGGTTTCTTGCACTTCCTTTGAAGCATCTGATGCTGGCCACTATAAGAGGCAGGATACTGGACTAGAACCTCTACTCTAATACAGTATGGCTATTCCTCCAGCCAAAACTTTCAAAAGCAACTAGTGCTTTAATATAGTGGCATGTAATTTGAAATGTTTTGAAGATGCCTGAATTATCAGAAAATATTCAGCATCTGCCCTCTGCAAATCACACTCTTCAAGCTGCCTCAAATTAGGAACGCTCAAATCACAGCTGAACTGGTATACATTCCTATGTACAGTAACTTCAAAATCTTGGAAGAGATAAATAAGCATGTAATCCTAGCTATAATTTCTATTCCAGAAACACTAATTTAAATATTTTAAATCTTATATGTATTAATCCAAATCTAACTTCTATTTTACAAAACAAACACAGCCTTGCTTTGATAATCAAAATCATTGTTTATAATCACCTGCATACGATTTCTTTAAAGCATGTAGTTTGTCATATTTTTCTTGTTTTTGAATAACAAATTTGGAAAACAGAAATCAAATAGTTTCCTTTGCACAGCAGGCCTGTCTCATAAGCATAAACAAGCTCCTGTGCTATAAGGTCAGAACACCCTGAGTAAGAACTACTACAACATGATTAATTAACAAAAGACAACGCCTTCTCTGTCTTCCTGGTTTCAGAAGCTCTCAATACTGTAGAAGAGATACAGCTTTGCTATGCTATGGGAGCAAGATTTTGGAGGACTAGAGAGGACACTGTTATAGTGCTGAGATTAGCTCCATCTGCTTGTACATTACTGAAATGTTACAGCTGAGACTTTACTGGGCATGGGACTGAGGGTCCAATGGTGCATAAATCTTTCCTCACAATGAACTGAGTGCCAGTGGATTAAAGTAACCCTGGAGTTGCATTAGGATTAGGGGAGAGAGATGATTCATCTTCTTTGCCCCCTGTGTATCTCTCAAGTCTTGTGGCTCAGGCAGAATCCTGAAAAGTCAGTCTGTGTTTTAATGCAGTGGTTTTCAAACTGTGGTCCATGGACTCTGGAGGTCTGCAGCTTATGTTAGAGGTTTTCGAAGTCATGTGTACCTCTATTTGAAATTTTTGAAGGGATCTGTAAGTGGGGAAAAAAGGTAGCAAATCACTGGCTTAGTTCAAGCTGGTTAGGGAGACTGTGGCAGGTTTAGCAATGTTTTCTGAATATTTACAGAGGCCTTATCCTGAGAGATGTGGCAAATCATTTTCTATTAAAGGTAATGAGATTTGAGGCCCCACTCACTTCACAGAGTTGGGTTTCATCTTGCTAAAGACACAGCAAAACTAGCCCTCTGAAAACATGATTGCTTTAGGAAGGGCAATAACAGTATGAGTCACTGAACAATGCTGTAGGTTACAAAGTAATATTTCAGCAGAAGGGTGATAATTATCAAATGTTGAATGAACTAAAGGAGCATTTCCACGCATTTATGTAAGTGCTTAATATTCTCATTTCAAGGTGGGTAAAACTAAAGCTGTAGGTAAAACTAAGCTGTACCCAGGGCATTAAAAATAATATTTCCCTATTTCATTTCCAAATATCAGAGGAACACTTTTAGGTGATGTTTGACTATGCACTTGTTTTCAAATACAAGCCAACTGCCATCAAAACCAATCAACAACCACCCATAAATATAAAGAGACTTCCCAAACAAGCAAAAAGTAGTCAGCATCATGATTCCTTTAGATTAATGAATGTGATAATGACTAAAGAAGAGCCTGGGGAAATGGCCTGAAGCACACACACACAGAGCCGGCTGCTGCAATCAGATCCCCATCCCCAATCTTCACTCGCCCCCTCTGAAGCCAAGAAAACGGTGAGTTTGGGCCCAGGGACCTGACTGCAGCAGGACCAAAGTCTGCATGTGGTGCTGAACGAATGTCCGCCTGGTTTGGAGCCGGGAGTCTGAGTGGGCCCAGTCTCGAGGCGGCTGCAAGCCGTGGCGTTTGCTGCATTGCCCACAGCGTGGCGAGGTGCGGGTTGAGCCCGGCTCTTTCCAACTCCCCCCACAGGCCGGTGTGGCGAATGCGTGGGGTCAGGCCCCAGCCGAGAGCCGGCCGCACTGCAGACCAGAAGCCCTGACTCATCCCGAGCGAGCCGTGACGGGCTGTTTCCTGCGATCGCCGGGACACGCCACCAAACACGCAGCGGAGCGAGCGGGTCCCGAGGCTCTGGGCCGCTGCCGTGTGTCCGCCTGCTGGAGCCTTTGCCCCTCCCTGGACGGGGCCGCGATTGGCCGGGCGGCTCCGCGCGCCGCTCGCACCTGTTGTCTGGCCAGTCGGCGGCCGCCGCTCGGCTCTGCGCCGCGCCCCCTTCCCCGCCGCGGCCAGCCCGGAGCAGCCCCCCGGCCTTCCTGCCGACGCGAGGGGTAACCTCCTCCGGGCCGGGCGGTGGGAGGGGGGAGCGTGGGGCGGACGAGAGGAGCAGGGGGTCGGGCTGGGCGTGGGGAGGTGCGGGGCGGGCTCCGCGGGGCTCTTCCTTTGCACGCCTCCAGCCCCAGCCAGGTGCCGCGGAAGAGCGGAGCGGAGCGGGCCCACCCCTCCCCTCCCCTGGGGCCGGCCCGCCGCGGGGAAGGGCAGCCAGCCGGGAAGGGGAGAGGTACCGGCAGTGCGGCTCCCAGGGACTCCCCGGCCGGCTCCCTCCGCCCCTCCCGGGCCGCGCTGACAGGTGCTGCTGCGGCTCCGCGCCGCTCCGGCTTTGATCCCGTGGCCCCCCCGCCCCACCTGCAGGCGCAGAGGAAGGCCCCGGGACCGAGTTTTGGATGGGATTATGCGGAAACCACCCCGCGCGTCTCCGCTGCCGAAGCAGGCTCAGGGCTGCTTTCTCCCCAGCGGCGCAGCCGGCGCCTGGTGGTGTTGAGAGAGACGCGGGGCTGGCTGGCGAGCTGACCGTGCCTGGTGTGTGTGAGCGCTTCCCCCCGGCAGCCAAATGCTCCCCTTCGCCCTCCTCCTGCTGACATCCGCCCTGGCCGGCCAGAGACATGGAGCCCGCGCCGAGTCCAGCCTGAGCAGCAAGCTGCACTTCTCCAGCGGCAAGGAGCAAAATGGTAAGGGCGCGCGTCCTGCTGGGGACGGACACACGGACGGGGGAAGGAGGGCTGCGGTCAGCCTCTGCAGCTTCCGAGGCCGGGCTGTCCCGAGCCCGCGACCCTCGCGATACACAACACCCCTGGGGGCGGCTGGCAAGACCTCACTGAAACGGGCTGCGGGGGGATCAAAACCAAATCTGACGTCGCCCGAGTCGCCTTTAAGATCGAAGCCAAAATGAATGAGTCTTGGCAGGTCTTGGCTTCGCTGGGTGTTTGTCACTCCAGGAAACTTGTCAGCCTCCTTAACTGAAGCAGTGGAGGTAAAAGGGCACCAATTAACTTGCCAGAAGAAAGACAGCAAAGAAAGAACCCTCTCCCCCGTTTGGGAGACTTTCTTTTGTGGGTGGGGCTTTAAAGGGTTGCTTTCCTTCCTTTTTTTTCTTTTTAAAACACACTTTTCTGCCCTAATCCTTGCTTCACTGGTGGGGTGGTTTTGTATCTGAGCTCTACTCTTCTGTGTATGTTGGAAAGCAGCTATTCCTGCATAGGAAATGAGAATTACTTTCAGCTTTCATGTGTACCTGAAATGTTTAGAAAACTCTCAGATGCAAGTTCCCTTAGGCTGGGATTGCTCAAAGCTGGAGAAAGGCTCCTTTCATACAGCAAGGGCAGCTTCAGGGTGTGTAATTTGCTTAGCCTCTGAACTCCATATGATTTACATTATTCAGATTTTTAAGCACCCTTTCTCTTGATCTACTATTATGAAGTCATTCTAAAGACTACTTTAAAAACAGAAATCTTTTATACCACATGAAACCGCACTATTAATGCAGAATGGCTACAATTAGGCTATTAAACACTCTGTTTTCCTGTGGTGTATGCTAATATATAAAGGGAAAAATCTTGCAGATTAGCTGGACTTTCTTTTAGATAAACCAACACAAAGGCACAGCAAGCAGAGTGCTCCCAGAGTTTTAGTATGTTATAAAGGAAATGCAACAAAATGTGCAAATGTAAGGACTCAGTTCTGCAAAAATGGTTAGCTTTGAACTTGGGACTCCCTTGAGATAAGTATTATACAATATGTGCATATTTTAATAGAGAGTAAATAAAGAAGTGGCCTGGTAAGACATTATTATATGAATGAACAGAACATGTGGTATTATCACATTTAGTAGAAGAGATTAATTCGGCTGCTGCTTGCTAATGTGATGACATGTGGCACCTGCAGACTGCCAGAGCTGCTGATCAAAGAGCAGCACAGGGATCAATCTCTAATGAGAGCAATTGCAAAGGGCCAGGGGAAAGTGATCAAAAGAGTCAGAAATGCAGCTATACCCTGATAGGAAAATTAATCAAACTAACCTTTTGTACTTGTATAAGAAAATACCTATGTTGTGTTAGAACAGAAATCCTCCCAGTTCATCTGACTGATGGAGGTTTCAGGGAGCCATATAGTAACAAAGTGAACTCAGGACTTAGGTAAGGAAAATACTCTTTTGTTTAGATGGTGTATACGAGGAGCATATTGAAGTGTATGGAATTACCATTGTTTTCTCAAACCAAACAAAGTATATGTGAGAGTGGGAGACATAAAATGGTGTTAGCCTTCCACAAGACATTTGTTATAGGGTAGTGCAGCAGGGTCTTAAAGCCGTCTAACCATAATTGTACAATAATAATAAAGCCTGAAAAGTGAAACTGCTGCACAGGAGAGAGGCAGAATTTATATAAAATAAATATTTATGGGTAATATAAATAGTTAGATCTGACAGCACAACTTAGACACACTTCATACACTGGTATACAGCTGCCTGAGGTCAAGCTTCAGGTGGCTAATGATGGAGTTTGGCACATTGTGAGGTACAGTAACTACATCACAGAATCTTGTAACAAATACAAACCCGGCAGAAACAGAGACGAGTTCTAAAAACATTACTCTTAATATACTAAATATTGTAGACATCTGAGTGATTGTTTATCTGTGCTTTCATTTCTAGTTCTTAACTGTTGCTCTTACTATAATGTAAAAGTTTAGCTAAAACTAAAGCCAACACTTATTTTTTGTTGGCATTTTAATTATTTGGGAATCACTAACATTGGTCAGACTAGTTTTAACTTGATTTAATTAGAGTGATTTTTTTTTTTTTTTAACTCTGCAGCAATCTAAAGATCGTGTAGCTTTTAGCTAGAGGCAGGTTAAAACTCCCTGTAGTTGACTAGAGATGTTGCTGTTCACATGCCAAAGTTCTATATACAATGTTTTGGTTAAAGAAACACTTCCCTCGCTCACTGTAGAAATAAAATATCTGCCTCTTACTTGTGAAGCTGATTTCTAGCCAAACAGTTGTACTACAGAACAAATTAAAATGGTACTCAGCTGCACACTATGTTACACTTACAAATACAGTAGCTATTGGTTCAAATTGCTTTGGGAGTTTTAGTAAGTTTATTCAATCAATAAAATTAAGTACGTGCAAAAGTATTTACAGGATCATGGCCTTAGTGTTAAGAGTCCAAAGCAATAACTTTAAAATGCAACTGTATAGTGTAACTCAATGTGGTTTTGTGGGTGGCTGGGGAGGGAAAAATATAAGTTCTCTTGTTATGGAGCATATTAGGAATTACATTTTAGATAATGATTTTCTAGTCTTAATTTTTGTACACAATTAAAAGCTAGATCTCATGAGAAATAAATATTGGCCACAGCCTGCCAGGAATTCAACATGACAGTTATTATGGAACAATACAGTTCTATTTAAAATTACTTAAAACTATACACTTGCTTTTTTTAGCCCTATGGTATAACCATTTTGGGGTTCTTGAAGTTTTATTTGTAAACCGTGCTTGGCATTAAGTAGTCTTAAAAGTATTTCAGTCTAGAATCTCTGTACTGGGTTGAATTACTAAACTAAAGATTAATAAATTATTACATTTGTAAATTGAAAGGTGAGTGATTATTTGGTAGGCCTGAGAGTGGAGTAAGTGCTGTACATGGTGATGGCTGTCATTGATGTGGATGGATTGTTTCCACATTTCTGTGTAGTTTTGACAGAGTGTTCTGCTTGGATGGGTTGGCAAGTTTAGAAACCTTTGTTTCTATCATAGCTCTCTAAAATATATTCATTGGAATTTTTTCAAGATTGTGGCCAAGAAAAAAAATCTGAGATTCAATTACTCTTTTAAAAAGCTCATACTTTCCCTTGCACAACATTTGATTACATTCAGGGATGATTTTCATTTTCATCCTGTTATCCCTCGCCTCTCTTTTCTCCTGATACTCTCTTCATCCTTCCATTTCTGAACCTCTCTTTTGTCTGTCTTTCTCCCATTCATAGCTCTGTTTTTTCAGCATTTAATAAGTTGGGTTGGCCAAATTTGCCACTGGCAGAAGTAAATGCAACTCCAGTTGCCCCAGTAGAGTGCTTCTTATTGATCAGCAAATTGTAATCAGTTTTGGCTGCAATGTAGAAGTAACACAGCAGGTAACACAATAACACCAGTTTTCTGCATATTTTCTACAAGTGATAGTTTTATCAACAGAGCCTCAGCTTATGATTTAATGATCTAGTTTGGTGTTTCTCAACTGTTGCTCCGAGGAACACTGGAGTTCCAAGACTGAGCCTGACCCCTCCCTCTCGGGGAGTGGCAGGCGGAGGGTGAGTGGGGAAGATGGAAAGGAGCAACATAGCGAGCTGACTCGTGTCTGGGAGATTTTAAATGCCTGAGCTGCAGAGCTTCCAGGAGTGCATTGGCATCTGCTTCTAACTTGTTCCTTCTCTGCAGCTGGGGCATTTTAAATTTTCTGTCACTGTTATGACCAGCATAGAAATTGCTTTGACGTAACTTCCATGTTAAGACTTTCTTTAACGAACCTTACTCCAAGACTAGATAAACTTTGTTTGAACATGCAGGCCCAAAATTCCCATTAATACTGAAAATGATATTCCTCAAGTTTTAAGTTGTGTGCACAATCATTATGTATCTATTTTTTTAGAAATAAATGCATGTTATATTCGTAAATTTGTGTTTCATTTGGTTTCCCTGAATCATTTTCACAGGAATGTATAGTAGACAGATATTACAAACTCTACAGCTAGTATACAACAGCTTTTTGAAGAGAGATTTCATGAGGTACTCTGTGTAAAGGTTATTAATACTTTTAGGTGTTCACTGGCCCACGAAAGGTTGAGAAACAACTTATTGAAGGTTAATACAAAGTGTAGTCCATAAAGAATTATGAAATGGAGAGTTGCACTACTTCTAGTAGAACTGCCTGAAATATTTCCAACAAATCTCAAGACCGCTCAGATTGGGGTTTGATCAACTCTCAATCCCCCTGGCTGTGGCCTGCAAAAGCTCCATGAACAAAGGAGGAGATTCAATGAACAGCTGAACAGCAGCGAACTGCCTCCTTTTCCTGGCCTGATGCTTAGTCTCCCACATTTCCCCACAGCAAGCTATGCGTTTCCTTCTTCATGCACTAGGACCGTTAAAGATTGAATCTGTGTACAGGAAGGTAAATGATTGTAGCATGATCAGTGGCTGGTGCTGGATTTTCTTTGGAGGACTGAATTTACTTAACATTAAACCTCTAAGAAGTCCTCTGGAAGACTCTGTAATTTATACATCTACAATCCAGATCCTGCAAGATTCAGAAAGTCATAATTTCAAGAGCAGTCTTAATTTAAATTAAGTATTTAGGTAACACCACTACTCATAATAAAGAAATGCACTTAAATTAAAATAGTTGGATCTAAATGTTCTCTGTTACCAGATATAACTGATCTGACAAATACCAACAAAATCTGCTGACTAATGCTGGGTGATGCAGTTTTGTGATGTCGTCTTCATGGCAAAATAGATAACATATTTAGAATTCTATTTATATAAAAAGAAAACTAGATCTGAAAAGCTTCTTCTCAAGTTTAACCTAGTTCTGTCTAATTCAAAATGTGCTTTGGTTTGAAACTTTTAAACCCTTTCTGGAAAGAGTTAAGAATTGGATAACTCCCTTTTTAAAGTTGTAAACAAGGGATTATTTGGCACATTGGAAAAGTTGTATAAATCTTCAGATATGTATTGCGTATGGAAAATTACTTCGCAAGAACATTTTAAAACTCATCACTGCCTTTGTAGTTGAATGTTAATATTAATACCACTATTATGTGTATATATAGTACTGCTACTTGTAACCTTTATTTCAGGTATTCCTCTCTATTACATAAAGTTAGGGTTTGAGTAGTGTGGAAAGTTCCCTACATGTTCCCATTTCTGTTCACGCTGGCCTTTTCTCTACATTTGTTAAATATCTAGAATGGAATTTTGTTTTTTGCATCTCATACAGGGTTTTTATATCTTAGACTGTTAGAGAGAAACAGAATGTGTACCTTGTGCCCAAGAGAGCTGTTCTAATGGAGGTCTTATGTTGAACTCTATAGATAAATGTACAGTCATATACCTAAACCCTAACTTTTTGGTTCTAATTAATATTCCAGCTAACATGTAGTAGTAAAGCTGTGCTTTGCTGTTTGCAGCTGCGATATTGCATTATAGTTATGTTTTTCATGAAGTCATCAGACCTGTCTGTCAATTCCTGACTGATACAGTCTGCCCTCTTTTTCACAAGCTTAGCTTATTTAAGTATAACTTAGGCTTTTGTTCCACCTCTTTATGAAAAAAAAAAGCTATTTTCTCATCAGTCACAAAATGTGTCTTGCAAAATGAATGTCGTGGTGGGTGAGCACTCTGTAGGTTGTCCCAATAGGCTAGTAATTTTCAGCAATGTGCACAGCTTCGTAAAGCAGTTATTCTACAGAACAATAAAACTAATGACAGAATTAACATTCCCATATGTGAACATTAAATATTCATTTAAATCAATTTATATGTACCTGTTTGCTTTTGGAGCCAATAAATTATTTGCATACTGTGGCTTACTTAGACTTGTTACTCCTTGTTCAGACTACTTGTGCAGCTTTTATTTTAATCTGAAATACTTGGGAACACCATGTAGGTGAAGCTTCATAATGTTTTATCGGCATGAAGCTGCCATATAATTTTAACTTTCTTGAGAGACTTGCGGTATACTATTTTAAGTGTTCATGGTTCAGAAGATGTATGCATTCTTCTCGGTCCACATGTGAGTCAGTTGCAGTATGCACCAGCAGGGGTTAAAGTATAATTTGCTGGGCCCCGGAACCCTCCTGATCTCGGGGTCCCTTCCCGTATTGTCCGGGCCCCCTACATGCATGTGCGGGCCCCAGCCTGGATATGCATTTGCAACCACTTCTCAGTACCATATGCATCGGTTATCGCTCCATAAAAATATTTATAATTTTATATGGCGTTTGTCTGTAGCAATTGTCACAAACTAGCAAATACTGCATAACACAAAAAGTATTGTGGTCTTTATATTCCCAATATGCACATTTCACTTCATTAAATGCAATGCCAAACTTGAAACACAAAAATTTTGTCGCTTTCACCAAATTCCGGTGACAGTTCTATAGCGATACGTGATGAGTCAAGTGCTTCAACAGCACTGCTTAGGTGTTTTTCTGAGTCTGGCAACAATCTAGCATTCATACAGTCCACTAAGGCCTGGTAAAACTGACATTTAGAAATTTCAATTTGCTTGCCAGTATCCACAGACATGTTTACACATACACCTTTAAAGCAACCTCAGCAATTGCCTCACAAGCCTCTTGGTAGAACACTGAATCACACTCTCTACGAGCTATAAACACCTGAACTAGTTGGCTTATTAACTTTCTTGCGGTAGATAATGTTGCATCAGATTTTTGCAACGTCAAGAACAGGTCTGCAAGTTCCTCCAGAGCATCAAGCATGAGACCCAAGTTTTTAACAAAAACTGGATTCTCCAGTTTTTTTGCCATGCCAGCAAATTTTGCTTTATCTTTCCCTTCTAGTGAGAAAGAAGTGGCTATGGAGGGCTGCATATGACCGCCCAACAGTTCATACAGTGCTGTAGCTAGAGGCTATCCAGCGTACATCAAATACGCGTCCAATACTATTAAGCTGGACTTCCTGATCACTTGCACATTCAGCGAACTCTCTCAAGCACTTCAGCGACTGACTGTACAGAGCATAGAATGAATCCACAAATGATTTAAAGTGATTAACTTCATTGCAGTATTTGATAGCTTCAGCCACGGCCAATTTCAACCTGTGATTAAAACAATGCCAACTTATCAAAAGTGGAAACCGTGTCTTTAATTTTGTGGCAACATCAGCCTTACTGCCTAAGGTGACAGAAGCTCCAAATACACCTAAACCAATCCAGTTATCTTCAAGAAATTCCTCTGTGAATCCATGTGCTGTCAAACACTGTAGCAAAGCTAATACTATGCCATCAGCATCATTGCTGCTTACTTCAACCAGATCAAGAAAAAATGTAACAGGACCAATGTTTGCATCCTGTACTCCTTAGCCGTTTTCCAATAAGAGAGGAGCAGTACCAAACAACTTACTTTAACCACTGCGTCAGAGATAAAGGATACCAGGATTCAAGTGTGACGCATTCTAGTGAAGGCAGTTGAGTCATATCAGGGGTGAATCTGGCCCAATATATCCATATCACAAAACCATCACACGACCTGGCACAATCCACCACAATTAATAACATTATGTGTGTGGCACCTAACTGGTGCTATTAATGCTAAAGATATTAGTTTTGTGGCAGCTTTATGTTCTTGCGGCTCTGTGTGTTGTTAACCAGCAAAATCTGTTCACCTTTTCCCTTCTCTTCTAAGCAACAAATACAGGTCCTGATCTTCAGTCACACTGAAGTCAAAGGACGTTTTGTCACTGGGTTCAATGAGCAAATTTAGGCTAGATAAGGCATAGAAACTGGAGTGGTAGGAAAGGCAGGAGTACCCTGGCAGGGGAGTGTAGGAGGGTTGGGTGGCAAAGGAGGAAGGGCTGGGTAGCTTGGGAGGACAGGGCAGAGGTGGGGTGGAGTGCCAGAGGGGTATGGGGAGGACTGGCACTAGGTGGTAGTGGGGGGTGCCAGGTGGCAGATCCCCCCCACTCGGCCTCCCTGGTGTTGCCCCCCAAAGGGGCCCCTCTGCTGCCCCCCATTGGTCCCCCACCCCCAATTCCCCTAGGCCCCTTCCCCGCCTGCCCGCCGGCTCCCCTATCCTCTCATTGCCCCTAGGCCTCTACCTCGTTCTTCTCCCCACCCACCCACCAAATCCCCAACTCCCCCCTCTCCCGGCCCCTTCCTCACCTGCCCGTTGTTTCCCTGACCTCCCTGGCCCCTTCCCCACTCCTCTCGGCCCACCACGACCCCTCCCCTGATCCTCTCAATCCCCCACCCCTTCCTGGCCAGAGGCCCCCAGAGCTGCAGGGGTGGCCAGACTCTGCGCTGCTCCTTGGCCACACCAGGCCACTCCCGACCCACCCTGAACACGCTCTGTCTGAGCCTGCTCAGGGCAGGGGATTTGAAAAATCTCCAGCCTGGCTGCAGCAGGACAGGGCGGAACAAGCATTTTGCCCTAGTCTTCTGCTTTTCTGGGCCCCGGAGCACTGACCCGACAAATTTGTGGGCCCCAGAACAGCGTTCTGGTGCGTTCTGGCTTACTTTAACCCCTGTGCCTCAGCCTTTTGATCCCTTTGTGCAGTTTAGTGCATATTGCCAGTATTGCACTGGGCTTATATACAGTTAATCTTGTGCTCCCACAACATGCTAGCTAGTTTTGAGTCCTGTTGTATTAATGGGTCCTCTGACATTGTCACTACAAATAATAAATAAATAATATTATAGAAACAGCTAATCTCTGTGTAAATTGGTCAGATGGTTGAATAGAAACAAAACATAACAGGTAGTAAAAATCTGTATTTGGGCCACATTTAAATTCTTTTCTCACTCAGGGGGCCATTGAGTAAATTTTGGATAGATAAGGGAGGGGAGAGCATATAAGCAAGGCAGGGATAGCAAGACAGAGTGTGGGAAACAGGCACTGGGCACCACCATCCTCCTGGACCCTTTCCCAGTCACATTCCACCTCCATCTCATCCCCATGCTGCCCCCCCTTTCCTCAGCCCCGCATCACCCTCTCCAGACCCTTTCCCAGCACGTCATCCCCCATCCCATCACCCTGTGCCTCCCTTCTTTGCCCCCATCCTGGCCTCCCACCATCCCCTGGACCCTTTCCTAACCCTGTGCCATCCTTGTGCCACCTCCATGCACCACCCCTTAGCCCAATACTGGCTCCACACCGCCCCCCTTGAGCCCAATCCTGGCCTCTTGCTGCATCCCCTCCCCCCGGCTCCTGGACCCCTTTCCCAGCCTTGTGCCACACCTGACCCTATTCCGACATCACACCGCCCTCCCTGGGCTGGAACACAGCCCTGTGCCACCCTCTGCTGGGGTCCTGCCACGGCCCCCAATGGGCCTGCTTGGGGCCGCTGCAGCCCCTGCTGGGTCCTGTGTTGTGCCTGCCGTGGTCCCACCAGGGCCACCTGGCCACTTTTCCCAGGTGACCCATGGGCCGGATTCCAGCCCCTGGGTGGGCCAGATTCTGGCCTGTGGGCCATATGTTGGACAAGGCTAGAGTAAGAAATTGACATTCTGATTTAGAATTTACATTCACCTTGCACAGATATAAATGTGTGTGCAAAGCAGTCAAGTATTGGGTCTTCTGTCTCTCAATATACACGTACACTGCAGAGTTTACTCACAACTCAGTTGTTGTCCCATAGGGTTTTTAACTCAAATTGCCTGGCCCATCAGCTGATATAAGCGACAGCTTGAGTTAGCAGAATTTATCAGCTACTGATACAATCCATTTGTGCAACCTGGTTGTTACGTGCCAGTATGGCAACTCTTAGGGCTTGTCTATATTGGGGGTGGGATTGTAAT
Source organism: Pelusios castaneus (assembly GCA_007922175.1). NCBI lineage: Eukaryota > Metazoa > Chordata > Testudines > Pelomedusidae > Pelusios > Pelusios castaneus. The sequence continues at coordinate 2,695,837 of ML685796.1, forward strand.
TCACTTTTAGGCTGTCAAATTACAGAAGGTGAAGGTGAGTGATCACAGCTCAGCAAATTGCTTGCTCAGGGTCTTGCATCCCTACTGCTCACATTATTTCCTGAGATACATTGCACGGTGGGTAGTAGGAGCAGGAACATGTGGGGAGGCAGTTGTCCTCTGCTCAGTTCCCCTCCCCACTTCTATAAAGAGAAAAAAAACCAGGAAAAACTTACCTTGCTGTTTCTCTGCCACAGGAACAACAGAGAAGCACAATGTTGCATGCAGAGAGAGGAATTAATTGAAAACTTCCCATAGCTGCAAGCAGGGGAGGAGCTATGTTGCTATAGTGAAGCAGACTGGAGAAACCAGAAAAGCAAGATTAGCGCTACTCTCTGGCTATATGGACTTAAATTCAAATTGTAGATTTCAACGTCCGTGCTACGCCACTTGCAGGGGTGGTGTTAGCAAGTAATTATAGCTCCTTTTTTTGAATTTGCTGCTCTGACAGTGGGAGATGCAAGCTACAGGAGGCTGAGATAAGCAGCGTTATGTCAAACTTCACTGTCTTTGTAGACCAGGGCTCTCTTTACCTAGGCTAACTTGTAGAGGAGTTAACTCTGCAGAGAAGACATAGTCTCAGTTAATCCTTTTTATTGCCTTTCCACTTATGCAGCTGTTCAGGGCAGGGAAGAGAATCTCTCATTTATTGTGCATCTTTTTGCATTTCAACAAATAAGGCAGTGTTCAAAGGTTATTTCCCAAAAGTCAAATCCTCTCAACTTACTAAATATGGGAAAGAGATGCAAAGGAAAAGTCCTTAAAACATCTCTTTTTCTATGACAATTTGTCTTTTATTAATTAATTTTCATGAAGGAAATGTAATCATTTACCCAAAATATGATAAAAAGCAAGGTAAAAAGCTTTTTTTAAAAAGTCGTCTCCTGTTTCCTCTGGGGGGAAAAAAATACTCCCACCCTGAAATTCTTTCTGGATTTTCATTAAAATGTATTTGTAGGCCTATCACTAGACCAGAAGTAGAGAGGGCAGTTGGTTAAAAAGTGGAAAGGCACCAGGTCTGGATAACATTCCAGTGGAAGATTTTAAGGTGGCTCAAAGAATACAATAGACAGTTTGTTAGACCTCTTACAAAATGTATTGGAAGAAGAAAAAATACTAAGTGAGTGGGGAAAAGGGTCATATAATGAAATTGCCAAAGAAAGATTTCAATCACTGTAAAACTCCAGGGGCATTCAATTGCTCTCTCTCCCAAGTAAGATATTTACACACACTATTTTTCTAGATAAAATACAACAAAGAAAGCAATAGATTAACAAGGATATGATGAGAACAGACAGGGTTTAGTCAGGAGAAATCATGTATAGGTCTGCTAGTAACCGTATCATCATAGGACTGTTGGTCAAATGGCAGTCATTACTTTATATGAGTTTTATAGATTTTCAAAAATCTATTGGCTAGAACAGTTTTATGGAAGTTACTAAATCACTATAGAATCCCTCAGAAATTTGTGAGCAGCATTTAGAATGAAAGTAAGAAATGGGAAGTTATGCATAATAGCGAACTGACTAAACCATTGAAGGTTATTATGGGCATTAGACAAAGATGTCTGATGTCACCCATGATCATTTTACTGCTTGTTGCTTAGCTAATGAGAAACCACAAAATAGCCAAAAGGCATACAGTAGACTTTCACAGAGTATTTAGAGGATGTCAACTATGCAGATGACACCAGTATGCTATCCTATACTCACAGAGGCTTGAAAGCCAAAAGAAATGATCTCCAGGCCTATATACAATTAGAGAAAACTAAAAGCATGAGAATCAACACACAACAAAAACATTAATAACACTTTTGGAGACTGATGTAGAAGAGGTATCTTGGCAGCATAGTAAGTACAGAAGGTGGAGCAGACGAAGACATGAAAGAGGGGCTTGACAAATCCTGGGTGCCAGGTCGTCATGGCACCAAGTATTTTCCCCTGGAATCTAGCAGTGCCACAGCAGCCAGGGACGCGAATGTCCCTAGTGCCTAAAGAACAGAGTAGGCGATGCTGACGTTTTCAGCACTACGGTCTCTCTCTTCCCCCCTCCTTCCATCGCCACCAAAACTGCTACTGGCAGTGGCTTTTTTTTTTTCTGGTTGTGGGTGGTCCTTTGCAGGCTATGCTGCTGCTACTGAAAGTATTGGCAACCACAGCAGTTTTTCAGCTGCAGGGGGCCCTGTGCATTGTACCCCATGCTGGAAGAAGTGCCGGCAGGGGACCTGTTCACTGCCACATACCTATGAGTGCCTCCGTTTTTGGGCTGGCCCCTAGGTGTATGGCAGATTTGTCAAGGCCAGCATTAAAGCCAAAATAGCAAAAAACCGAACAGGCCTTTGTAACTGAAAAGCCAATCTGGAAAAACAGAAATCTTGCCCTCAAAGCTACTTTTCAGATACTTAACGCCATTGTAAAGTTGGTCTTACTGTCTGGTGACTTGGATAATTACCTAAATCTTGTTATCTAAACTCCAGATTTTCATAAACAGCTGTCTTAGATAAATCCTTAATATTAGATGGCCAGAAAAAAATCACAAAGAGCTCTGGAGGAGGATGAAACAGAAATCGACGAGAGAGGAAATCATGGAATAAAAATGGAGATGGCTAGGTCTTGCGTGGAGGAAAGATCCAAATAACATAGCAAGATAGGTATTGGATTGGAACCCCCATGGCAAGTGGTGATGCAACAGATCAAGGAGAATATGGAAATGCACAATAGAAGCAGGACTGAAAGTTATCAGAATGACCTAGGATGAAGCTAGGGCTGCAACAGCAGACAGGCAAAGATAAAAGTGAGTGGCGAAGGTCTAATGTTACTCATGAAATAAAAGAGAGTCCTGTGGTACTTTTAAAGACTAACAGATTTATTTATCAACTCTGTTTCTCTGCAGTAGACTAACATGGCTACCCCTTTGGAACTTGAGATGGAATAAAGAGGCATAAGAGAGAAGAGATTTGTTTTAAAGAAGTGCTAATAAGACCTATGGCCTCATTATGCTAGGCATTGTACAAACATACAGTGAGAGATTCTCTGTACCAAAGATCTTACAATCTAAATTGATAAGACAGATGGGGAAATGGCAGAAAATTTATTTTCTTGCAGTCACGTAGCCAGTCAGTGGCATAGCTGTGAATACAACCTAGTCTCTTGACTCACAGTCCAGTACTGTATCCGCTAGACCATATTGCTTCCAGGATAGCTATCATTACGCACTCCCTGTTATCAGTTTCATATGTTATAAAGGAGAGTGAGGACAGACTTCAAAACCTTTAGCAAAATTCTGGAATTGTCTATTATGTTACTGACCTTGGCACAAAAAGTGGGAATGTGCTAATTAAGTTTGTGGATGACACCAAGTTGGGAGGTATTGCCAACACAGAGAAGGATAGGCATATCATACAGAAAGATCTGGATGACCTTGTAAACTGGAGTATTAGGAGCAGGATGAAATTTAATAATGGGAAGTGCAAGGTGACGCATTTAGGGACAAGTGACAAAATTTTTTCCTATAAGTTGGGGACACATCAGTTGGAAGTGACGGAGGAGGTGAAGGATCTGGGAGTACTGGTTGATCACAGGATGACTATGAGCCGCCAATGCAATGTGGCAGTGAAAAAAGCTAATGCAGTCGTAGGATGCATCAGAAGAGGTATATCTAGTAGATATAGGGAGGTTTTAGTGCCGTTATACAAGGTGCTGGTGAGACCTCACCTGGAATATTGTGTGCAGTTCTGGCTCCCCGTGTTTAAAAAGGATGAATTCAAACTGGAACAGGAGCAGAGAATGGCAACAAGAATGATCCACAGAATGGAAAACCTGTCTTATGGGAGGAGACTTAAGGAGCTTGGCTTGTTTAACCTAACCAAAAGAAGGGTGAGGGGAAGATATGACTGCTCTCTATAAATACATCAGAGGGGTAAATACCAGGGCAGGAGAGGAATTATTTGAGTACAGCACCAATGTGGACACAGGAACAAATGGTTACAAACTGTCCGTCAGGAAATTTAGGCTTGAAATTAGATGCAGGTTTCTAACGATCAGAGGAGTAAAGTTCTGGAATTGCCTTCCAAGGGGAGCTACGAGGGGCAAAAACCATAACTGCCTTCAAAACTGAGCTTGATAAATTTATGGAGGGGATGGTATGAAGGGACGGCCTACTTTGGTAATTGACAGATCTTTGGCTACTGGTGGTGGATATGTTGGTGGCCTAAGAAGGGAGGTAGATGGGGTGGGTTCTGAGTTATTACAGAGAATTCTTTCTTGGGTGTCTGGCTGGTGAGACTTGCCCACATGCTCAGGGTTTAACTGGTCGCCATATTTGGGGTTGGGAAGGAATTTTCCCTCGGGACAGATTGGCTAGGACTCTGGGTTTTTTTTGCCTTCCTCTGTAACATTGGGAATGGCTCACTTGCTGGTGGATTCTCTGTATCTTAAAGTCTTTAAATCGTGATTTGAGGACTTTAATAATTCAGACATGGTTAGAGCCTTATTGCAGGAGTGGGTGGGTGAAGTTTTGTGGCCTGCATTGTGCAGGAGGTCAGACTAGATGATCATACTGGTCTCTTCTGACCTGAGAGTCTATGAGTCTCAAGACAATGTTAAATTCTTATCACCCTTTACTCAGTATTTTTGAAACATTAATGTATCAAGAGCCAGTATACATAAAAGTTCATCTAAAAGTCTTTAAAGCAAGACTCTAATGTGAAACGGCAGAGTTGGAATTCATATGCATATTTGACTCAATTAAATTAGATTTGAATAGAGATTTGGGGTGGCTCATCCATTACCAAAGTTGATTTTCATGTGTTTTAACATTCTGATCATCTTATCTGTTTTTTCACACTGAATCAAAACAACTTGTTTGGTTTGCTGAAAAAGACTGAACTGACCTTGTGACTTAGCATTCTCGGAATTTTATTCACCTGACATGTTACAGCTTCCATTTCATGCACCTGACAAAGTGGAATTACACTTATGAAAGCTCATGTGATAGATAAATTAGTTAGTCTTTGAAAGTGCCACATGACTCCTTGGGGTTTTTGTTTGTTTGTTTTTTTTAAAGTTCATTGAAATCAGTATGTTTTAATATAAAATAACAAACTTATTTGACGTAGATCAACAGTTGCATTGTTTATCAAAAACTGTTAACTTCCTTTGTTACTTTGTTCTTGCCATATACTCTTGATATGAACTGGTGGTAAAATACATAAAAAGCAAGAGAGACAGATGTGATTCCTTGCACCCCCATGTTCACCCTTAGAGTATGATTATGTATTATCTAATTCAAAGTATTTTGGTTGCAATCTCATGTGTATAGTTATCAGGCTTCACTTTGTAATATTCCCAAAGATGTGTCTTCGTGGCTTAAACATGCCCAGGCAAAACTCCCCAGGAACAGAGAGTAATACAGACCTCATCAAGGCTTGTGTAAGACAAATCCAGCTCAGCCTTCCAGGAATACTGAACTGGACTGGGCATCAGTGGAGGATCAATTGGAGTCTCAATTCACCTCCCTTCCCTTGGTCAGTTTGGAACCATGATGAGGTAATGCTCAAGACATGAATGAGTCCATATAAGAGCATTGTTTGTTACTTGACCCTGAAGCTGGGGGGGTGGGGTAAGAGGCATGGGAGCAAAGCCCTAGGGGAGAGAAGGAATATTATAAAAAGGGTAGACATTTGCCATACTCTCTCTTCCACCTCCATCCACAAACACCACCAAACAACTGAAGGGGAGAACCTGGCTGTATGTGAACCACCCAGATTGTGGTGAGAATCACTTAAGTTTTTAACTTATTTTATTTCGTTTGACCAAATCTGACTTGTTAGTCTTTGATTTGTAATCTTCTGTAGTTACTAAATTAATTTGCTCTATCAAAAGCAGTGTGTTTGGTTCCAAGTTTGTGGAGACTTTGTTTGGAATAACAAGGTTGGTGCATATCAATTTTTTCATTAAATTAACCCATTAATACGAGTTTAACATTGTTCAGTGGACATAAATAAACGTTGGTAGATAGCAGTTCCTAGGGTTGCATCTGGAACTGGGGGTGTTGGCTAGGGCAAGTGTCACAGTCTAAGGAATAGTTGGCTAGGAGTATCACTCACTAAGCTGGGAGCAGTTTACATGTTTACATGCTGGAGGTTGTACATGAATAGCCCAGGAGTGGGGTTTTTCCCAGCAGAGCAGAGCAAGTTGGGCTCCAGGAGTGGAGGACTGGAGTGATGCATTGATTCACTGGTCCAGATTGTACCAGGGATCTGGAAGCTAGATGGGGCAGTTAATTAATGTATTAGCTTTGTAATCTGATAACTATGCTACAAAAATAGCTTAAGGCTATAAAAGATAAATAATCGATGTCCTTATTGCAGGCCTCAGTATTCCACATCTTCAAACCATTATTCATTTTGGTTCATATCAGCCAATGCGTATGTTTCTACTGAGGAAAAGCCCAGATGTAGAATAACGGGCAGTTCGTGCAAGTCACTCACATACAACAGAAGTTTGTGGGAAAGCTTGCAGAACACCTGCTTGGACCGATCCAGTGCTGCTATTCTCTCTGCCACTTTAAACAGCATATGCTTAAAAAACAAAGGGAATGGGAAAATGGGTTTGATAAAAGAGGAGCAGATTCATGAAGTAACGGATAATACTGCTGTAGCCAGAAAAATATTCTGTTATCTCAATGGTCTCTAATACTCTAATAGGAGGGTCAGTCAGTATTCAGTTGTCTAATGACAACTGTCATATGTTAAAACATTCCCAAAATAAAATCACTGATTAGGGTTGTATTTCTGCTAGGTATTCAGATATGCAGTCTTCCTGGATGTTTTTTCTCTCCTCTCTTTGACTGGAAAGCAGCACTCATTTTATACAACAGCAAAGCATTTAGAAAGACACAAGGCACAGGAAATTCTTTTGGGGTGTGTGTTAATGTATGGTGTTTCCAATCTACAAACATTGGTTTGAATATTTCACCGGTAGTGGTGAATTATAGGAGACCACTTCCATCTGAGGAGAGCCTGTTTAACTTGCTTGTGGTTCTGGGGCTCATTCAAACACTCGAAAACAAAATAAAGGGAATGGATGTAATAACTTCTTTATGGAAAGGTCATAAAAAGCTACAGGGCCATGCAAACAAATTGTATCATTTACTAGATGTTTAAGTGATGGGTTTGCAGTCCAAATTCAAGGGTGTGGATAATGTTTTACAGGCATCTTGACTAAATTTCACCCTTATAATGAGTCTCTGGTCTAATATTTTTGCCAAATTTTCATTATGGGGCCAAATTAAATTAAAATCTACTTTTAATATTTCAGTTCCCTTTATCATAATAAAAAATTGTCCTTAATATTCTCTGCTTTATTTTGGTTCTTTCCTGGGTTAGGCTCAAACATTTTCTGAGAAAGTGAGGAACATTTCCCGCATGATATATGCAGTTGTTTAACGGAGTTATGGTAGCATCATGTACTGTTCTAGAGAAGGAAAAATTAAGCTGAAATATTCTTTCTGTACTCTGACATGCTTGGACAAATCACAAAGTAACTGTTTTGGCTCAGGAGTGTTCAGAAAGCTGCAACTCTTCAAGCTGAAAAATAAGGCAACAGCTATGAATTACATGAAACCACATAAGCCCCAAAGACTGGTTTACATTGGTTCAAGATTAGATGTTGAACATCTTGCCTCTGAGGCATCCTCTTTCAATAGTCCATCAAAAATAACAAGATTTTTGAGGTCATGAATAGATGATGGACTAACATATATAAGGAGATTGTAAGTATATTATTGCATAGTTGATTGATGTTAGTGCATTTAAGTTCTTTGCTGTATCTAGGTCACAATGCTCAACATTTTGCAAGATTACCCCATGATTTTGAAATGCCCTGCAGACATCACAGATTACCAACTCTGTTGACTTTCAATATAGTCAACAACATAATACCTGTAAGTTCTTTTAGGACAGAGACTGTCTTTTTGTTATATGTTTGTACAGTGGCTAACACAGTGGGGCCTGATCCATGAGTATGGTACTTGACATGGCTCCAGTACAAATAATATAACAATATAGATTATTTGTCTGGGTGATCGGAGGGACTGCTGAAGAAGGCAGAATAACTTAAATAAAAGCTTTAATAAAATATACTTTACGTTGTAAAGGTGTGATTGTTATTTAACTGAACACATGGCATTCTAAATAGTAATAGTATTGTAAGCATCCTCTCTCAGGACTTCAGCTGCTTTCTTTAAATGTTTTTAACATCTCATTTTGCTACTTATCAGTTTTCTTGTGCAACTGCAGAAACATCCATGCTACTTTTTATTTTTATGTACATTATGAGTTGCAAAGAATTACCATAATATCTCTAGACCTCTCAATTACTAATTTTGTTCCTCTCAAACAAGGGAAAGTTCTCTTTAAACTTCATGTTATGTGCAGGTTAATGCTCTGGGCTGCCATGCAGGAAAACAGGGTTTTGAGTTGTGTGGTATTCTGTATTTTTCGGGGGTGGGATGTGGGGGGGGGTGTACACTCCTTTTTGCTCTCTAGGGACTAATTAGGGATATTAGTAATGTGGGGATGCAGTCTTTAACTGTATACTTCTTCATTTCATATTCCTCTTGGACTGTGGTAGCTTCAGAGATCAATACTTATGCAGTATAATTGTAATGGAATTGAAAATATTGCGAACCTAATAATTAAGAACTTACAAACTAATACTTCCCAAAAGAAGTTCATCCTCTCAAGTCACGGGATGCAGCTGTAATGTGTGACCTTATCTAAAGAGCAAGATGCTTAAAATGAGTGGATAGTGATAGTAATGCTTGGGACACTCTACAGTTGGATGCATATATATTCCCTTCTTAGTACTCATTTCTTAGCACGGACAGGTGTGACGTTCCCTCCCAACACCAAAAATACTTTTTTGTGTACCAATGTAGATGCGTTACACTACTTATCAAGATCTTACTTTAAAATGTGACTTTTAAGCAGACACAATAACAATTATTCTCAGGCTTTTTTTCTCTGTTTAGTTTTTTCCAGTCTTGATGACACAATGCTTTGCACAGCTTAGGCTTGATACTGCACTATTGAAGTAAATATGAGCTTAGCTATTGACCTCAGTGGGAGTAGGTTTGGGCTTAACAGTTTTTAGTTCTGGCACCTGGTCAGAAGAGAAGGAAATCCTAGGAAAAATGGCAGATCTTAGGTGCGCAAGTATCTATTCAGTATTTTTAACAAAGTAAGTTTCAACATTTGTGGTTTCACAACCAGAAAAAAACATATTTTATTTACATTACCTGGTTGGCATAGTTTATGGACACATTTAATTACCTTATTTTGGGTACAGAATATGTTTCAGAACAGCCTTCTTAGTGAACAGTCTCCTTCTTTCGCTCTCCTTCAGTCATCCTTTCGGGAAAAGAAAGGAGAGAGTATTTTATTAGTGCTCTTCTTTCTTGATCTAAATCTAGATGCTTACAGACAATGTTCAATGATAATGGTGAAAACCTTGGGCCACCTACTAATCCATCTCTGAGGGTATTATTATTTAGGCTTGGCAGAATTAAATTTTTATTTTCATAGTTTCAGCAGATATCAGTTTATTTTAAAACATTTAAATTTTTTTATTCATTTTGAAAGTTTCTCAGCTGTGAAAAATTAGTCAGGGTCAGATGACAGTGGAGGTAGCAGTAATTGTTGACAGTAGATTGAGATTCAAAAAGTTAAAACTTTACAATTGTCAAGATCACTTGTCAAGTTATAAAAAGTGAATATTTTAAAGTCATTCTATTTTTCTTTTATGCCTGTATGTAAATTTAAATGATTATTATGGAAATATTTTTTCATCAGTTTGTTTGTATAGAGAAACCAGTATTTACCAATAAAATTTAAATCATTCCAAGCCTATTTGTATTTCAACTTAGAAAGCAGCCAGTCAAAGAAACTTTTGCCCCATTGCATCCAGTTTTTCCCTGAAAGGGCACTAACCTGAGAAACTGAGAAATATGTAGTTCTGGATCAGTGTCAGATATCAAAACCAGTATCCTGTGAGAATATTATGGGTTAAAAATGAGTGATTTATTTATTATTATTATTCAGTCCTTGCTTTATGAAGATGTTATTAGCCATCTCTTGGCTAATGATAGCAAATGAAAAGTCACTGGGTTTAACTGAAATCATCAATATTTCCGTCAGAGAACATAGCCTGCTAGGATTCTTGAAGAATGCCAGAATCAATTTGTTTATCAACGCTAAGGCTATGTCTACACTGACAGTAGCAAATTTGCTGCTCTCGGATCAATCTTTCAGATTGACTTAAAAAAACCACCCTCTCAAATGGCATAGTGCTGTGTTGATGAGAACACATTTCATGTTGGTGCAGCACAGTGAAGACGCTGTGCTGAAGGGGAGTTAGGAAATTAGGAATTTCGCTGCCCGTGTAGACCAGCCATTATTGTTGACAAGTTCCCCAGATCCTAGTGGTCCCATATCTAACCTTCATTTCCTTGACAAATTAATCAAGAAATGAGTTTAGGAAATCCAAGAGCATACATACAACTGCAAACATCCTGACCACTCCACAATTGAGTTTCACATTGCAATATAGCTATGCAATCTCACTGCAATTTTCAATAAAGTTGATTTTAAAAAATATTGCTGACTAGATTATAAGATCTAGCATAGTGGCACAGTGCTGTAATGGAGTCAGTCATTTCTTTCCAACAGGGCTTGGAGTAGTGAAGGACAACTTCCTCATCCCTAAGAGTTCTCACATACAGACAGAGCTGTCCTATGGGGGGCGCGGGGCCCAGGGCCAATTGGCCAAAGCGGGGCCCTGCCCCCCCTGCTGGAGGGGAGCGTGGCGCCCGCTCCTCCCCCCAGGGAGCTGGCCCTGGACTGGGACGCTGAGGCTGCCACCTGCCGGGGGGGGACGGGGACAGGGAGGGAGTCAGAGTCTGCTCCGGCCCCGGCGGGAGCCGGCTCTGGCTGGGAGGCCGAGGCCGCCTGTGTGGGGGAGTGGAGCAGGAGCCGGCTGCCGGGGAGGGAGCCGGCCGTGTAGGGCAGGCCGGCCCAGAGGCTGGGCCTCACGTGCTCTGCCCTTGGGTCTGCCTGCTCCGCCCTGGGGCAGGGAGGGCGAGCCCAGGGGCCGGGCATAGCCCTCCCGCCCCACCCCGCCGCCTTCTGCTGAGTGCCAAAGGCCGTGGGGCGACTGTGGGAGGAGGGGCTGCAGCGCGCGCACCCCACACTGCCCCACTGGGAGTGGGAAAGCGCGTGGCCCACGTACCCGTAGGGCCTGGGGCAATCGCCCCGTTTGCCCTGCCCTAGGGACGGCCCTACATACAGAGGGCTGCACAGATCAATGCTGTTTAGTCTCCTTTTCAAAATTAATATTAGACCTCTTATGAGATGCGACAGGCTCCATTGTCATCAAATAACTAACTTTATTTTTCCCCTCCTGGGGTACAATTGCATTGCAGTTGATGCCACGATGCCTGTCTTTTTCGTCTAACAGATTTATTTATCTCATGAGCTTTTGTGGGAGAAAATCCCACTTTGTAAAATGCTTTGAAGATGGGAAATTTACAGAATGGGAGGAAATTAAATGCAGGGGAGTGTATAACATAGGCTCACGTCAGGCTGTAGCAGCAAATCAAAATAGATGTTAGGATTCAAACACTGGGGAACAGCACATAAAGGAAAGTGAGGTCAAATCACATGTTGTAATGAGAGAAAAATTTGTAGTCCGTTTAACCCCAAGGCAACTGAGTTGAATTTGCATATAAATTTGAGTTCTGCAGTTTCTCTTTGAAGCTATGATTTGTTATTCATGTGTTTCAGCACAGCTAGTAGCAAGTCGTCAATGGAGTCAGTGGTTTTTTCATGTTGCAATTTCTGATGTCAGATTTGTGTGCATTTATTCTTTTGCACAGAGACTGTCCTGTTTGTCCAGTATATAAGGCAGAGGGGCATTTCCTGCACAAGATGGCATAAATCACATTGGTGGATGAGCAGGTGAATGAGCACTTGATGGAGTAGGTGGCTTGATTTGGTCCTGGATGGTGTCTTTAGTCTGGGATACTCCACACAAGAGATCCACTTTCTGGACACTACAGTGCAAATTAATGATGGGCACATAAAGACCACCCTATACTAAAAACCTACTGATTGCTATAATTATCTGCATCCCTCGAGCTTTCATCCAAGGTGCTCCACACGATCTATTGTCTACAGCCAAGCCCTAAGATATAACCACATTTGCTCTGATCCCTCACACAGAGACAGATACCTTCAGGATCTCTATCAAGCATTCTTAAAACTACAGTACCCATCTGCGGAAGCGAAGAAACAGATTGACAGAGCCAGACGGGTACCCAGAAGTCGTCTACTACAGGTGAAATCCAAGAAAAAAAGAAAAAACAACAGATTGCTATTGGTCACCACCTATAAACCCCAAGTCAGACCTCTTCACGACATCCTCAAAGATCTGCAGCCTATTTTTCATGACGACCCCTCACTCTCTCAAGCCTTGGGAGACAGACCTCTCCTTGCTTACAGACAGCCCCCCCAACCTTAAATGGATACTCACCAACAACTACAGATCAAACAACAGAAACATTAAAGTAGGAACATATCCCTGCAACAGACCACGCTGCCAACTTTGCCCTCATACCTACACTAAAGACACCATCACAGGACAAAATCAATCCACCTACTCCATCAAGGGCTCATTCACCTGCTCCTCCACCAATGTGATTTATGCTATCATGTGCCAGAAATGTCTCTCTGCCTTATATATTGGACAAACAGGACAGGCTCTGCGCAAAAGAATAAATGCACACAAATCTGAGATCAGAAATTGCAACACTAAAAAACCAATAGGGGAACACTTCAGTCTCTTTGCTCACTCTACTGATGACTTGCTAATAGCTGTGCTGAAACAGATGAATAACAAATCACAGCTTCAAAGAGAAACTGCAGAACTTGAATTTATATGCAAATTCGACTCAGTTGCCTTGGGGTTAAACAGGGACTACAGATTTTTCTCTCATTACAGGTGATTTGACCTCCCCAGTGCTGCTCCCCAGTGTTTGAATACTAACACCTATTTTGATTTGCTGTTACAGCCTGACCTGATCCTATGTCATACACTCCCCTGCACTTAATTTCCTCCCATTGTGTACATTTCCCATCTTCAAAGCGTCTGAAGTGGGATTTTCTCCCACAAAAGCTCATGTGATAAATAAATTTGTTAGTCTTTAAAAGTGCCATAGGGCAATAGACTAATAAGGCTACCCCTTTGGACCTTGGCTTTTTTATGTGGTATATTCTAATTATTATCCTTCTGTTTGTGGGTGTTGGAATGTTTATTTGTCTTAGAATTAGATATATATATACTACATTCTAGGATATTAAATAATTTTAGAACATAATAAATAGTTTGTTTTTTCTTTTGTTTTTCTTTTTTAGCTTAGTGCTTACTATTTATCTTCCAGCTGAGAGTGTCTGTTTTCATACAGTTTTAAGAAAATGCTAGTAGAGAATTCTTTGATTTAGAATGATCTAGATAAGAAAACTACAGAATATTTTATAGTTATTATTAGAGAATATTAAGGGTGGATGGGAGGAGAAGCACTTTAGACCCTATTAGAAACAGCTTAGAAATATGCTAAAGTTGAAGTAAAATAGGCAATTTTAGTATATCAAAGTAATAGTATCCTATGTCTATTCAGTGGTCAACATTTGCAAATACATCCCAATTATCAGTTGAATTTCCTATTCAAATTCCTGATGCTAACTGTTGAAAAATACTGATTTTTTTTTTTAATAGCAGTTTGTGTATGTGTGTGTCATTTATTTTTTCATATAGAATATAACGTGTTTATTTCTGTTCTACTCTTTATACATAAAGTAATGCACTTTTCCTGATGTTTTGAAAACTAAATTTTAGCATATATTCTCATTAACGGAAAGGATACTGTATTATTTAGGATTCTGTGCTGTTCCTGTGTGTTAGATCACATCTCCCAAGTCTCTTAGAAAATTGATTATGGATATTCACTAGCTAATTTTCTAGGATACTCAAGGATATATGCATTTAAAATTTGAATGTAAATAAATCATGCCTTGGATGATTAGGAATTCATTAATTTCTGTTGTCTCTTACACTTGAAAAATATCTGTGGGGAATATGTTAAAAATTGATGCATTTGTAAACAAATATTTGGATGGCACTTAGCACAATCCTTGATCTTGATGGGGGACTTGGGGCATTACCACAATTCAAATAACTTCTTCCCTGAAGTGAAACGTTATCTATTGTATGTCATCTATAACCAGTATTCCTAATAGCAGTACTTACTTCTTATCTGCAGTTGTTGGCATGTTGTTTGCTTGGAAAACTCAAATTCTAAGTGTGCTTTTAAGAAATATATTTCTCTCTTTTCCCTAGTTTATGCCGCACCTGATTTTATCTTTATTAGAGCAAATGGGCGTTCTTATTGATTTTAAATGACAGATGCAGCAGACCCACTACTTGGTATACTGTATGCCTGTACATCATTAGCAAGTAGCTTTTTTTCTTTAAAAAAAAAAAAAAAAGGAAATAATTAAAACAATTTATTATAGACAATAAACCAGTAACGCCATTGTGACACTCTGTCTTTGAAAACAACACCTCAGAAACTCTGTAGAAGGTATGCCTTGTTTGGCAGTATTTTAAAAGTCTTTATCTGCAAAACATTAATATCCTGTTGGATTGTATATGCTGTTGTATGGAAAGTTATAAAATATCATTGTAAATGCTATTAGAACATGTTGTTTTGTGAGAACCACCTAAACCAACTTTTCAGATACAACAATGAAGTGGCCAGATGTGCCGGTGGCCCATCAGGAAAAGATTCCATTACCAGTGATTGCTTATAGTGAGGATTCGTTGTAGGACATATATTTGCAATGGGGTTGCTTGGCAGTGGGAGGCAGCTGCTATGTCACATGCATGAACTATTCTAGCAAGCTGAAACAGAGAATAAAAGGGGGATCATGATATTGTCACATGGTTGCACTCCCATTCAACTGAACACCTGAAGGGTCATCTGGAAGACAAAAAGGACTTTGAAAGGGGGTGGGGAGTCACAGGTAAGGAAACTTGCTTAGCTTGCCTTTAAGAAATTGCTTGTACCAGCTAATAAGGGTGAGACATTGCTAAGCTTGTTATTGTGTAGAATTTAGACTGCAATCGTATGTTTGTTTCATTTGGCAGCTTCTCTTAATCTCCTTACATTTGTCACGTATAATCACTTAAAATCTACCTTTCTGTAGTTAATAATGTTTGATGTTTTATCTTAACCAGTGCATCTTTGAGTGAAGTGTTCAGACAAAGGCTTTGTCTATACTACAAAGACAAGTGGATGGGTATTAGGTCAACTTGCAACCACCATATTAATTACTGCAGGGGCTGATGTCCACACTACCATCCTTGGGTCAATGGTGTGTGTCTTTGCCAGGCTCTCTTTCACCAACCTGAGAGGGCAGTGTGGGCAACTAAGGGTGGGTAGATCCCTGGTATGAGCCCAACTGCCCCACAGACTTCTGGGCTCCCAACAGGCTGCCCCCCTGCTTCCTGTTCCCCCACTGGTAGGAGATGGGAGAAGCCACTCGCAGCTTCTTTCCTCCCTACTTCTAGCTGGCCATGGGGCCCAGCTGCTCAGTTCTCCAGTGAAGGGGAGGGAGCATCCTGGATCTAGCTGCAGGGCTTTCTTGTCAATGTCATGGCTTCAACCTAGCTGTGAAGTTGACAAGAATGACAGTCAATAGTTGATGTAAAGAATGCAGTCTCCACACTGACAGTATCCACCCCCCTGACTGCACTGACATAACGTCTACAGGTCTTGTTGAGGTAGTTATATCTGCGTAGCACGGCATTGGTGAGAGGAGCGTTTCAGCGTGTACACTTCCACTCTGTGGTGTAGATCAGCCCAAACTGCTCAGTAACAAAAACTATTGCATGTTTTTTCCACTTTGAGGGAAGGGTGGACTGTATAATCTCCAATGGTCAGGCTTTTTGACCAGAGTAGACGTTGTGGCCCTGGGTTGAGGAGCCAGCTGGTGGTTCTTTATTGTTGGTTCAGGCATGAGTGACTGGAAAGCCTTCATTGAACTAAGGTGGGTGTGGTTCCTGCCTGTGAAGGTTTGTATAAGTGTAAAACCTGCCAGGGGTTTGTGGCCTATCACAGCATGAGAGGAAGCCTGAGCTGGTCAGAGAGAGCTCACTGGTATCCCAGCTACCAGGCGGTACCCCAGGGATTCTGCATACCAGCACAGCCATATTAACTCTATTTTGTAGCCACATATTACATACATAAATATCTATGTATAACAATTTTTATGTGAGTTTGCAAAGTATATTGATATATTTGAACCACATGGAAGAGGCAGCTGTTTATTATGTGAACTGTAAACACTTAAGACCATGAATGTCTTTACTCTTCATGTAAGAAGTCCCACTGAAGTTGTTAAAGAAAATGGGATAACTCACTTCAGAAAATTTCATATGTACTTTAGCAATAACAGGGCTTTTTTCACGAATTCCAAACTGGGGATAAAGAAACAACCAACAGAATGATTTCTTTTCCAGACTTCTGATTACATCAGTGAATCAGGGAGTTAAATAAGTCCAGCAGTTATTTACTTCTGTAGCATTTACTTTGCTTTCTTGCATCTCTGTTTTAGTCTATAAAATCTCTGGTTAGATATAAATTACCTCTCTAGTATCTATCTCTTACCTAAATTATATATTATGCAACTTACTGAATCAAAGTGAAAGTGTAATTATATTTATCTATAGAAAGTGCAATATAATATAAGACTAACTCTTATCCTCTGCAGGAAGTACATTTATTATATTAATATTCTTTTCCATTTAGGACTGCATCTTCTATCATTCAGGATAGGCAAAAAATAAAGTGGAAGTTAGTGGTTGGACAGCAGTTAGGGGTGACTGGTTCTGAGGCTTTTCTATTTCTCATAACTCTCGAATTTTAGGTCAAAATGAACCAATACGATCATCTAGTAAGTCTGACCTCCTGCATAATGCAGGCCACATGTCTCATGTGACAGCCCATGGATATAACTCTCCTTGCAGCTAAGAGGTATATAGATTGCTGCTAAGCTGGCAGAGGAAATTATTTTTTAATGTAGGAATTGAAAATAATTTAGTAGCAGATAAAAGTCTTGGTCAAACTAATGTAAAATGACCTTTTAGACTGTTCATCTGGATCACTGACATTTCATTTCTGGTATGGAGTATTATTTTACTGGTTTTATTTAAAAAATAATTTTGATTTATGTTGGTGGAAAAACATTCTCTTCCTTGATTTTCATGGTAACTGAGTGAAATTGGATGCGTTATGAAATAGAGAAAATGGTATGTGTTGAAAGTGAGATCAAATGTGAAGAGGAGGTCAGGGTGTTGAAAGCCATCGGCAGCAGAAAAGGATTCTAGTATTATCATTAAACCAGTGACGGCCTTTTTACAAAAATACACTACCTCCCTTAAGGGGATGGAATAAAAGGGCCTCTTAAACTTGAAACTTTTACCCTAATTCTACTTTGCTGCTAATGTTAATTACCATAATGATGATGACTTTTATGTTTTAAGCTTCAAAATCCACTTTAATCCTTCATATCTGCCACACAGAGGTTTGTCCTGGTTTTGCAAGCCTTGGAGGGGAAACTGAAAGCCTATAGTCATTCTCCCTTTCAAACCTTGAACTTCTAATTCCTCACAAATAAGGAGTCCCGTGCCACTTTTAAAGACTAACAAATTTGTTTACCGCATGAGCTTTCATGGGAGAAATCCCTCTTCAATCTTTCACTATAACATTCAGCTTGCACAAGGCACAAATGCTGCAATCTAGGAGTAATTTTGCAAAATATTGCATTGGCATTATTCTCCAGTGTGCCAGTCCTCACACAAATGAGGTGTCCATTAAGTATCTTGTGGTAGGTACCTCACTTCTCTCACAGACATTCTTCCTACTTTTAGCTGGTGTACAACCTCCTTAATCCCTCATTAATAATTTCCTGAGGCTGATTTGTTACAAAGAAACATTGCAACAAAGGCCATTGGTGTTTTATTACTCCCTAATGACCAACTTGAATGGTGTTAAACTTCTGAAGAAAAGAAACAAGTGAATGCTAGGTCCTTTATTCTATCAATTTTGCATGTTAATCAAGGAGTTCATATCCTGAGGGTAGGAGGGAAATGAATACTTTCAACTATTGCCATTATTCAAACTAAATGACTTTCTTCTGTGCAGTGTAAGTACTTGACATTTAAATCAACAACAAAAATTACTAATGGGCTCTGAAACCTTTTTCAGTATGAGGTTTTGAATGCGAGCATTCTCACCTTCTGTTTTTCTCTTTTCTCCTCCTGTGCACCAAAAACAAAATTTCAGAAGTGGTCTCTGATTTTTGAAGGTCTCATTTTATGACCTTGAGATCTTGAAGGATCTGAGTTTTAGAAAGTGCTGTGTATACACTGGCTTGCATGAGAGTGTAGTATGCAGCAGCACCTTTGAAAATCAGGCTCAGGGTGTTTAAAATTGAAAAAATGGTGGCACACAAAGTCTGATGCTTCTTTTTGCAAAATTTTGGCAATAAGCCTTTCCGGACCTTCTGAGTGCTTGCTGCCTGGCTAGTCTTTACTAGTGCTGCCTGATTAGTCTCCAATCGTATGATCCAATCTGCTGCTTATTGCTAGAAAAATGAGAATTGCACTCTATAAGAACTTCCTACCTTCCAGAAACCTCATAAATGAATGCTAGGAGTGATGTTTCTTTTTGAACTGACAGTGTCGTTATCTAGTCCTTGCTATCAGGGCTGGCCCAACCATATAGGTGAACTAGGCAGTCGCCTAGGGCGCCAAGTTAGACCGAAGTGAATTTTTTTCCTCTATTTAAAAATATATATTAATATGTTATCACTTATAACAGGGGGTGCACCAAAATTATAGCTCATCTAGGGTGCCAAAAACCCTTGGGCCAGCCCTGCTTGCTGTCTATTATAATTGCTTGTGTGGCCATTTGCAACTTAATTCTTAGAAAGCAAAATAACTAAAACAAACAAACAACCCAATCCCCCCTCCCCAGCCAACAGCACAACTGCACCTTGACTCCGAGACAGAATCAGTGCAACCATTTTTAACTCTGTTATTCCTGGCATTTTTGAACGTGGAGTGATTTCATAAGGCCTGAAGTGTCTTCTGAGCAGAAATATGATTGCTGCCAAGATTTACCAATTTTTCTTTTTCACCCTTTATTTAATTTTTTTAGAGGATTATGAACTCTAATTGCTTAGGCTGTATCTTCTATTTCTAAGCAGCATCTGTGAAGAGAGAGAGGGAGAGAGAGATGTATTTCTCTATGTTAAACACTTGTGAAAACAGCTAGAACATACAATTAAGTCACACTTCAAGAGCTCTGTTTATAGAGAAGAGTGCATGTTTTTATAAACTATGAAAAAAACTGCTTGCAGAAGCAGCTTGTTGCATTCTGCGTGGGCCAGGATATGTGCAGAAACTCATGCAGACATTAGTTACATTGAGCACCTAAATAAAACAGACAGCTGTTACTTGAGAAAGTGGGCATCAAATGTCAGCTGCCTAATTTCCTCCTAGATACAGATTTAATCAAAATGGCTGAAAAATGCTAATACCGCATTATCTGACAGTTAGCTTGTTAAATTTAATGTTTTCAAATATACTTTAAAAAAGCACTTTGTTTGAATACAGCCATAGTGTCTGCAGACAAATGCTGACTTTCTAATGGTACCTCCTGTGCAGATGGGCCAATAGGGATTGCAACTAGAAATAAATTTGGGGAAAAAATATTGCCAGGCATGCAGACAGGCAAAGGGGATGAGCTGCAGCAGATATCTGTGATAATTGAGTTCTATATCCTAGGAGCAACCACAGCCAAAACAAAATTCATGTGCTGATACCAAGCAAATGGATCAATGCCTAGACAGTGTATATTGTTAGAGCATGTGTAATCATCATGGTAAGACTGCAGGAGGAGAGCTTGATTATAGCTGCCCGCCTGGGTTCTTCAGAGCTTTGAAAACCAAAAGAACCAGCATCAAATCAGTCCACCACTACTAAGTCATACAGCGTAAAGAACACAAAGCAAGAACAATTTGACCAAAAGGGATTTTTCTCCCACGAAAGCTCATGCAATACATAAATGTGTTAGTCTTTAAAAGTGCCACAGCATTCCTTGTTTAATTTGATAACCGTGACTGTTCATTTCTGTGAGCAGTTGTTGCTGCTGCATTCTATACAAGCTTCAAGCAAAAGAGAAACCCTGCAGAAAACCCTACTAAGAGGAAATAAGTTGATGTTGCAAGACTGTCATGACATAGAAGGGGCAGCCTGTGAAAGTGGCACATCTGGAAAATCAAATTTTTACCATGTTGGAAATAATTTTCCATGGAAAGAACATCATTTAAAAAAAAATCCATGATCTCAGCCTGACTACTCTAAGTTGGATGCTTCCTCTTTGAGATTGTGTGGTGGGACAATCCTTTTGTCCACACAGAGGCAAGTATTCAGTTTCAGACTGGGAATGGTCAGGACCAGACAAGAGGAAAGCGGAATAATAATATATGAATTGTAATTATTTCTATTACCAAACAGAGCAGCCCTAATAATAGATTCTTGTGATTTATTTATTTTTTTTGCTCTGGGGCCCTGTCTTTCTCAGCTTCTTTCAGGTTATCTTGGAACCTCCTTTCCTTCCAGAATTGAGACTGGAATCTTCTCAAGTTGATCTGATGGACCAAATGGCAGCTTTCTCACAGTCCAATTCTTTCTTCTTTAAGTTCCTCTGTTTCTGACCTCTTTAAATCCACCATCACATTCGTGTATTGCTGTTTGCCTGTAGCAGCTCCAGTTGTTCCAACCAAACTCAGAAGGACTACTTTTGTGAGCAAAGTTAAGCAAGTATGTAACTGCTTAGGCATTATTCTGCTTAAGGACATGGACCTTTATTAAGTAGAAGCTCATTTGGATAACTCAACAGCAGACTTATTTTTTGGGGTGGGGAGGGATTGAGTCTCAAGGCAGCTCCATTGTATACAGATGGCAGTGTCATCCAAACACCATTCCATGACAGAAACAAATCTAGCATGTCCTGGAGAAAGATGTACAACTATGTTTTAACAGTATGCTAGTGATACTTTCTAAAAACACAGACTAGAGTATCTTTCATTACATATATATTGGAGAACATAGGAGACAAAAGAGACTTTAGGGGTTTTCTGCATTTGAAATTCCATAGTGAAGGCACAGAGTGTATTTACAAGAGAAACAAAATGAGCAAGGAAATATTTTTATTGGACCCACTTCTATAGGTGAGTGTTGATCTTATAAAAGATATTACCTAACCCACCTTCTCTCTCTAGTATCCTGGAATCACATGGCTACAACAGCACTGCCTATAGCAATATGCTTAAAAAGTAGACAGTGTACATTCTGTTGTAGATTCTTCCACCTATTTTTTTTATTTTTATAAACAAATTTAAAGTTTGCACTACACCTTTGCTGTTCTTTTTAGAGTAATCACAGGTAAGCAGGTTTTCTCTTCTTTTAAGCACTATTTACAGGTCCTGTGTTTTTAAGCTCCATTATTTTCAATGACATCTCATCAAAGAAACATTAATGACCTTAAAAACTACAATTAAATTATCACATTTTCTTATGAAAACAAGTCTCCCATTCCTTGCATTTTTTTAGACTTGATAGCAGTCTGCTTGCTTTGCATATCTCAGGCACAGACTATCAATTATTTTTGATCCAAGTTAAGGTATTTTGGGTGAGGTCTAACCTCAGAAAATTACATTATGATAATGCCATCTTCTCAACACTTGATTTATAACTTCTGAGCTACAGCTGTAGATTAGCCTCCAGGCATTAATGCTTTCCACAGTAACTAAAAAAATTTCTCCTTTTAATGTCAGTAAGCTGTAGAACATTTTATTACAATTTATCAGAATTGTTTCTTTAATACAAAAATATTGCCAAGTACTTTAGCTACCTATAGTCTTTCAAAGTAAAGTGTTTATCATTGGAGTCTTATTCAGTAAAAACTGCAGATATGGTAAGGTAGAGGTGAATGAGGGCATGATTTTTGGCTGTTACCCAGCATATTCTTGAAAGTTAATCTGAGTTGGATTTGATGAGTAATTGAATGTGGATTTCCAAGGACATCTGAAATGTTGGAGAAAATGCTCCTGGTGATGCAGTATGTGGCACTACTACATCCTGGAGAAAGATGAACAACTATTTCCAGAGGGG
>ML685796.1:2718633-2738467 GCA_007922175.1 Pelusios castaneus
GTTGATTTTGATGAACAACTGTGTTATACATAGCCAGCAAATAGGAGTTTTCTGAGGGAGTTCTCCAGATGAAGAAGTGACGAGGTGTCCTTAGGTGTGAGTTTGTTGTGTGCTTGTTGTCAGTATATGCTGTCTTCTATTTGTTTGCATGGGAGGGGGCAGAGGCAAGCAGTGGCTGAGCCTGGTGGCCTGCTAGGCAAGGGTGAGATTTCCTTTCTAAAGTTTTGATCCCGGGTCTCTCTAGGATCCACTAATCAGGGGGTAAGGCTACTTGTGAGAACAGGAGTTTGAAAAGCCAGCTCCTAAGTGATCAGAGGAGTTAGCAAACAGGAACAGCAAAAAGGGAAGTTTTGCAAGGGAGTTTAGACAGGGAGCAAGAGAATCAGGTACACCTAATATGCTCTAAACATAGGCCAATGAACACCCTCCCCACCAAAAAAGAGAGAGAAAATAAAGCTACAGATGTAAAAAGAATGCAGGCAGACATCCAGCAACAGAGTGGAGACTATCCGCTTTATTGCACTGAATGCTGCACCCTCCTTGTGGGTAGCTGGCATGTGCAAGAAGCTCCTTGCTCTCAGAGACTGGGTACAGGCTCTTGGGATCAGAATGGCTGAACTGAAAGACCTAATGGAGATAGAGGGGTAAATAGATGAAACTTCCTGGGATACAGTAAGAGTGGTTCCACCTCCCAGTCTGTCAGCCTCTGTGCTGTTGAGGAGGATGAAAATCTTGGGGAAGGAGAACATGAAACTGAAAAGGAGGGAAATGATCCCATAGTTGGGATCCTCCTTCCACATGATGTTGCGCTATGCTCTTGGTAATTTCAATTCCTTTCAAGATAGTTTCTTTAAATATTTTATAATCCAAAGCATCATTTACCTCCATTTCATTAACACCTCTCTGACCTTTCCAGTCAATCTGGTCAACAGAACAGGCATTATTTTTTCATCTGGAATTTTGACTATCACACAGATGCTCAAAGGTGGACAAATTCTTGAACCTATTCAGAATCTTTATAAATGAGAGAGATTTTATCCCAGTCTCTGCTGTTGGCAGGAGCTGGAGTTCCAAGCTGTTGCAGACTCTTCTATTCTCCCAGGACTTGGAGCTGGAGTGTGGGAGCTTCCACCTGTTCGTGGTGTGTGTCTTTCTCAGCCTGCAGCTGTTACATTTGCCTCTTGTGAGCCTCCTTTTCAATTTCAGCTTCAGCTAGGCATCTCTGGTATGCTCTTTCATCTGCCTCCACAGCCTTCTTTTTCTTTAACTAACGTTCTACCCGTTTTTCTTCATACTCAGACTGCTTCTTGTTTGCCACCCTTTGCATTCTGATTGCTTCCACGGCTGCCTTTTGTTCCCCTTCTCTGAGCAAATCTCTCATTTCCTGATCTGAAATGTCCTCCTTTAGGGTTGGCTATTCCTGTGGCTTTACATACATTTTTTAGCCCTTTCATGCTCAGCTTTATAGGATTGTGACTGACACTAATCTTTAACTCTTATGGTCAGTATCAAAATTAAATTCTGAATAGTGTGGGGTTTTGATCCAAAACCCACTTGACCTGGTTCTGTGGATCTTGCCAAGACTATACCAAATGTCGCACTGCTTGGTATCCGTCACCACTGAGACTGCCAGATTCAGGGCAGACTGGGCAGACATACCCCAAAGCAGGTGGATTATTTTATAATTATATTTCACCAAGCTAGTAACAAACATAAGCTCCAGTGTCACTACAATGGTTAATAAGTCCCCTTAGACATCCCAGTTCCTGTCTTACCATCCACTAGACTTCTGGGATAAATTATTATTAAAACTAGAAATCACATATAAAGTTCATCCAATCCAAATGATCAGAGACATACTTCAGGTCAAAATATACTTCAGATTTTGGCCCCAAAGCCAATCCTTTAGTAACTAAAAACTAAAGGTTTATTAATATAAAAGAAAAAGGAACAGTGTTACTAAGAGGTTAAATGAATCATATACATTACAGATTTCAGAATTTGTAGATCAGGATAATAGCAGTGATGTTAAATCTGTTAGTTCGCAATAAATCTCTCTGGATCATCCAAAAAATAAGAGTCCAAAGACCAGTTTAGTTGTAGAATCTGTTTGAATGCTCCATAAGTTTTCCAGGGCATTCTAAGTAATTGCTGGGAAGTCTCCATCCAGTGGCTCAAACTTTTCCCTGTTAAAGTTCAGCAGAACAGAGAAGACAGGATTGTGCCCAAGGTCTAGTATTTACATGTCTCTGAGAGGCCGACAAGCATCCTCACAGCGACAACGGACTTTCCTCTGATGAAGAACAGGCAATGCAGACAGTTTGTGGACTTGTATTGATAAAATGCTTGCCTTGCATAAACACATAATCCCGTTAGATTGACAATTCCTTGGGTAAATCAGTCATTCATTATACCAGGGATGGATAGTCATGACCATCAGGTATTATCATTAGTCTGAAACAGTATATACACATATTTGATCTTATGGCTGATTGATTACAGTCTCATATATAAGGAAAGGATTTAGCATCTACAAGCTAGTTTGGTTACACTGGTTAAAAAAAAAAGTGAAGTATTTCTTCAGACAATGCACAAACAAACTGTATAACTCATTGCCATAGTCTGTTGTGAAGGCGAAGACTATAACTGGGTACAAAAAAGAATTAGGTACATCCGTAGAGGATAGGTCTGTCCATGGCTATTAAGCCAATCAGAGACATTGTGCTCTGAAATGACCCTACCCTCTGTTTGCCAGAGGTAGGTAATGGGCAAGCAACAGACAACTTGATTTCCCCGTTCTGTTCATTCCCTTCTAAGCATCTGGTATTAGCCACTGTCGGAAGACAAGATAAATGGGCCACTGATCTGATCCAGTACGGCAAGTCTTATGTTCTTATCTTGTGTCATTATTAAATATGACTGACTGACTGACTCACTCCAGATGAACTGATGACTTGGTGCTGTACTCCTAGGAACTGAGGAGTAATCAACTACTTATGAGGGTTAAGATCTCATGGGAATTATCTCAATATCAGGATTTAAGGTACTATAGTACTCAGACCAAATTCTAATGGAATAATTGGTCTTCCCCCTTTAAATTTCGTTCCTGAACATTTCAGTGTTATTGCTGTGTGCCAATAACTATCGTATCTCAGTAGTGAAAGGTGGCAGCTGTTTTACTACTTTTTCTTTTGAGTTATAGCCATGCCCCACTGCAGCTTTCAGTAGTGAGATTAAAATTACCATTCTGTTGCTCACTGTTATAAATCTGTGTATCTATTCTAGAATGGTTTCTTATCTTTAGAGAAAAGATGAAGATTAAATGTTGGTTTATCATTTATTAGCCAAGTTTTGGGGAGAATGACATCTGATGAAACCTATTTGTGTTGATCACAGAAGAGGAAATGATGATAGTCAAATCAATGTGAAATGAAAACATGACTGAAGATTTTAAGAGTGAGAGAAAAATCAGCATTAATAAACAGAAAATGCTATAGAGATAAATTGACTTCTAAATAGAGGAAATTTCATAGGAAGAGGGGAATCACGGATCAGATAATTCCATCCAGGTTGTGTATAAATAAGGTAAATTTTAAGATTGAACTGTTCTTGAGTCTATTTCTCTTATTCAAATAAAGCAATTCTGTCTTTGAGACATTTTAGTGAAAGGAATTGAAATAAAACTGGTTTACTTCTTAAAGATGGTCACAGAATGTTTATTAAAGGTATCACAATATGTGCACTTGAGTATTGCCAATTGTAGGTGAAGGGGAAAAGGGAAAAAAAGATGGAGTAAAATATACTACAGAAAAGACCTAAGTTAATTGATTTTGTTCGGGCTGCATAGAGCACTAGACATTGCACAGAGATGGTACTATGAAGGGAGTGATTGGGAGAATATCTGTTCAGAAGTCAAGGAATCATGACTGATGGGAATGATCAACAGCTATGAATGTAGGGATATGATTTAAAGAAGTGGAAGGTTCCACCAAGTTGTGTGGAACATTTGAGTTTTGGAACTGCCAGCAGGAAAAAGGAAATCAGCAACCTACTGACATTGATCAAGTATATTGTCACATGGGGGTGACTGTAAAGATGAGAGAAGTAGACAGTCTCAAACACTTTGCTGAGAAAGGGAAGTTTAGGTTAGTAATCTCAGGAATTTAAGAAGGGATTGCATTTGCCTTCTTTCTTTGCTACTTCTTCTATTTTGGAAAGGTTAAATAAGCAGCATCAATATCTGCCTTCCCCTTATGCTGATATATGATAGCTGTGAATAGTGTGTATGATGTGTGTACCTGATCTTTGTGACTCTCTACAGGAGACTTGGCAGTCCTACTGTACACCCATCCACAGGAAGCAGTGAGGTAACAGGAAAGGGATATAGTGAAAGGTGGATCCTGGAGGCTTACCTAGCAAGGCCTTATAGGAATCAGTCAGTTAGAACCAGAAGGTTCAGATAAAAGGAACTACAGCACCCAAGCATCTAAATTCCTGGCTGAGAGCAGAGGGGCAAGGAAGTGATCTCCTATCTCACCAGAGGAGTTCTAGGTATAATCAGAGGTTATTTCTGGCTATATTTCGCTTAAGATGGATTTGGAGGGAGGGAGAGAGAGAACCTGAGAAGCTTAGCCCTGAGGTAAGGAAAATGGGTCTGGGTAAGAAGAGGCCCAGGGAAGAAGCAACAATGAATTGAAATCAAGCGATGCGTAGGTGTATTTATAGGGTCCCTGGGTTGGAATCCAGAGTAGTAAGCAGTCGTGGATTCCCCTACTGGCCACAGTGTCATAAACCCCAAGAAGACAACAGGGCTTATTTAAGAGCTCGAACAAAAGGGCTGAATTTAAAAGGCTAAGAGCTGGGGCTAATGAGGCAACGGGACTGTTCACTTTTTGGACTCTTTACTACTTTGAATGGGGTTCAGTTGGACTTTGTGACTTGGCCAGAAGAGTTAGGGACAGCAGCACAACACTCAGCTTCTAGAAGGTGCCTGTGTGGTGAGGGTCCCCCATTACAGCATGCAAGAGGTCTCCATCTTTCAGGGTTCACATAAAGGCCAGGTCTAATTGTAATCCATGTAAGCAGAAAACTCAAGAATTGTTCTTACTATAACTTTTTCTGAGGCCCATTGCACCTTCAAAGGAAGTGCAGAGGAGAGGGGCTATGGCTGGCGCATAGGGGTCAGAAGGGTCAATAGGTAAGAGCTTGTACTCCAAGGGACAGTCATAAGTATTATAATAAAAAAGCCTACTGGTGTGACTCTTAATGCTGAAGAGGTAAAAACGCATCAATGTTGTGGGTAGCTGGATTATCTCCCTTTTGTGGAGGAGATGGGCTTTGTAACTCCAGTCAACATATTTCTTCACCACATTTTGATTTAGTTGTCATTTTTAAATTGTTAAAAATTATAATAGGGAAAAGTGAACTGAAAACAAAGTACATAGAATAAATAATCTTTAAATATGGATATGTGCCTTATCTAGAGTGAAGAGTTTCTTATGGATACGGTTGTGTTTTAGTTGTGTTGGTCCCAGCATATTAGAGAGACAAGGTGGGTGAGGTAATATCTTTACTTAGTTCCAATAAAAGACCTTGTTTCTTATCGGAAAGGTTCTAATCTGTTTGAATTCAGCTGCTTTTTAATAAACTTATTCCAAACACTAGAATCTTCATTTTAATGTAGATTGCTGGTTATTTTTCTTTAGGCAGCCATCGGAAGGTCAAGTTGCAAGTAGAAGTGTTCACTTTGGCTTCAGCTAAAAAGTAGTCATTTTTACAGAAAGGTTTTAAAGATTTTTACTTCTTCCTTTGTGCACCTGAGATGGATTTTTGTAATCTACACTCAGCAAATTCTTCAAATGGATTGCTAGCCACAGACCACTGGAACACTTCATTTTAGATCAAGGAATCAAACTGGCTCTTGGACTTAATCTATTACAAAAGGTTAAAGTTAACCTCTGGTGGTGTCTGGGTAATATTTTGCAGTTGGGCTGTTCTATATTGAATACCATTTCTGAAAGATGATGTTTTCTGTTGTCTGTCTGGTTTTAAATTTTTTTTTTAAGTGATTTTTAAAAAGGGTCTGAACTCTGCAATCTTTAAGGACCCAATTCAGTTCTCGCTGAAATCACTGGGAGTTTTGTCATTCACTTCAACAGGAGTTGACTCAACCCCTTAAGCAGAGCTCCCATTGACTAGTCTGTGCAGGATCAATCCCTTAGCAAGGAACCATAAAGTAATTGACAGTGGTCGTAATGTATGTAGTTCTTAATGATCTGATCAAATTTTATAAAGAGCAGCTGCCTTTTTGCAATTCACATTTGCACCTGCAAGATTTTTGCACAATTGAACTCCAGGTTAAATCTTGGTGCTAAAATCCAAAGAAAGGGTGGGCTGGCCTTTTATTTGGAGTTACTACCAAACTTATGCATAAATAAAATAGGTAGATGTGCAAGTGTTCCAAATTACTTATTCAAACCACAGATCAAAGAAGTTTGCTGTTAGAATTTTTTGTTCATTGATAAGCACAGTATTTTTCAGCTGTCCCTTTCTCTTCACTCTCTTATATCTGCCCTCCTATTCTTGCGAAAGTCACAATCTACATTTGTGGGGACTGGGACAAGGGAGGAATTAGGTGGATGGAATATATGAATTTGGGGAGAAATTGGATGTACTTTTTGTACAGCTTGATTATTTAAGTTTTTTTCAAAATGTGGTAACAATTTCATATTTTGTTTTCAGTAAATGCTATACAGACATTTATCCATTAATATGAACATAATTAAATTGATATATGAAAGTATATGCCAAAACAAAACAAATGCAATAGAAATTTCATATTCTATTTGTGCTAGACTGCTGGTACTTCCTTTTCTGGCTTGCTTTCAACAGTGTCTGTGAGCGCAAAGGAATGGCATGTATTTAGACATTTGTAAATAAGATCCCACACACTTTCCACTTCAGAACATGCTTACATACCTTTTATGGTCTGTTAGGGGTGTTTCCCTCTGTCTGTGTGCTAGCCACAGAGTTACCCAAACATGCAGTTCAATACCTTATGAATGATGCTTTGAATTTGAATTAAAATTTAAAAGTTGTTGGAAATAGAATAAAACAATACTTTCATCTGCCTTTGTTTATAGACACTTCTGCAATAGCAATAATAAAATATGTTTTTAAAAAACCTAGTTTCTAGCTCTCTGCCTTTTTTAATTTGAGTAGACTAGTGTCCTACTTCTAAAAATAGCAACTTGCTGAAACTCACTTGAGCACATCTCTTCTGCAAATCCTCAGTTTTCAGTAGCAAAGTCAATTATAGAGTTTTTTGGGACTTCGAATTCTTTCTGGATATTTGGTGTCAATTCATTAATTTCTGATTCTAGAATTCCTGATCTGTTTTTTAAAAAATATTCAGATTAATGCTTTCTTCTATCACAAGTACAAAATGCTTTCAGACAACAAACTGATCTCTCATGTTGTCCACATTTTCACTTATAAAATGTAAGTGTAACTGCTGTAGGCATTTCCTTTGATCATTTCTGAAACTATGAAGTTGTGCACAGACAAAATTTATAATCTCAGTGAGAGTCACATTACTCTGCACATTATTATTTAAATGGCATAAATATAAATAATTTTGAAATGATGCAATTAAAATAGCATATTTTACATGTTTTAAAAGTAGAATATTAGGTTTATAATGTGAGGCACTAGTTTTTTTCCCCCATGAAACTATATAATTTAAAATATAAAATAGTAACCCATTAGGAGAATTTCTTCCCCTTCTACACTGCTGATATAGCACAGTCAGGGGGCGTGCGTGCGTGCGTGCGTGCGTGCGTGTGTGAAATAAAACATTGGGGCCCTGTGTAACAGAGCCAGCTCTGTAAAAAAGAATGTATTGATATCTTTCAGTAATCATATATGTATATGCAGACCTTTACACTGACTAACTACTATAATCTCTTCTCTGACTCGTTCTTCTACTAAGAATTTTCTTAATTGTCTGCCATAAACCAGTTTCTGCCTCTGCTCTTGTTCTCTTCAATAAAAGCAGAAAAGTTCAATATCTGGCTGTAGAAGAAACAAAAATAGCCACAAAATAAAGAAAAAGAAACAATGATAAAAAAAGTTTTCAAACTGCTGAAAGGGAAATATTTTAAAAAATTGACCCAGTTTTTCCTCTTTTTGCAACCCCAATCAATTGACTTACTGATCGTTGTGTGTTGCTAGGCCAGCTGATCCACATTTTCTACTTCTGTGCTATGAAATATCATAAATAGTTAAAATCCAACCACCCATGTCAGTGTAAATGACTAGAGTGCATTTTGCATTGAAGGAATCCTGGACATTTTATGTGTGTGTTCATTTGGGCCTCAGTCACTGAGGCCATTCTTGTGCTTAAAGCTAAGTTTAAGTGCTTTAGGATGCCTGGTTTGTTCAGTTTACTAATGTCAAAGATTTCTAATGACTCTAAGGCTATGTACACACTACCATTTTTAACACGCAATAATACTCTTCCGCATTAATTCTCCCGTGGCTGTTGTTGCGCGAGATCGCGTACACACCATGCTTGCTCGAACGGAACAAAGCCCCCCCCCTTCTGATCGCAGTCCTCCAGTAAAGCAAAGGGGATTGTGGGTACCTATCCCAGAGTCCCCAGTATCATCTCCCGTGGTGCATTCCGCTACCGACGCTACCCAGCAGTTGCCAATAGCAACGAGCGCGAATTTCAAATTGAAGCAACCGGTTTCCGGAACTGCCTTTTAATAATCAACATGGATTCTGCTGTGATCTTGAATGCTGCCTTCAGCATTGTGAACACAGCCCAGATTCTGTTGCGGTTTGCCTTTGGCTATGATTCAGAGCATGACACGGATGACTCGGTCTCGGATGATGACAGCATTGAAAACAAAACGGACATTATGATCAGTTTCGTGGACCAGCAACACAGCCTGAACCGCCGTGTTTGGTCCCGGCAGACGAGCACAGACTGGTGGGAACGAATCGTCCTTCAGCTGTGGGATGATGATCAGTGGCAACAGAACTTTAGAATGCGGAAAGCCACATTTATGGAGCTATGCCAGGAGCTTGCCCCTGCCCTTCGATGCAAGGACACGAGGATGAGACCCGCCATGACCGTGGAGAAGCGTGTGGCTATCGCACTTTGGAAACTGGCGACTCCAGACTGCTACCGCTCGGTCGCAAACCAGTTTGGGGTTGGACGCTCGACCGTTGGAGTGGCACTGTCACAAGTATGCAGAGCCATCAACCGTATTCTGCTCAGGAGGATGGTGACCCCGGGAAACGTGAGGGAGATCATCGCAGGATTTAATGAGTTGGGCTTCCCGAACTGTGGGGGTGCAATAGATGGGACTCACATCCCTATTCTCGCTCCCGACCACCTTGCCTCTGAATACATAAATAGGAAAGGATACTTTTCGATGGTTCTACAGGCACTGGTGGACCACCGTGGTCGCTTTATGGACATTAATGCTGGCTGGTCTGGAAAGGTGCACGATGCACGCATCTTTAGAAACTCTGGACTATTCAGAAGGCTACATGCGGGCACCTTTTTTCCAGACGAGAAAATAATTGTGGATGGTGTAGAGATGCCAGTGGTGATACTTGGGGACCCCGCCTACCCACTGATGCCATGGCTCATGAAGCCGTACACCGGGAAGTTGGATCCTGACAAGGAGCGTTTCAATTACCGGTTAAGTAGATGTAGAATGGTTGTGGAGTGTGCCTTTGGCCGTTTAAAAGCGCGCTGGAGAGCGCTGTATGGCAGGCTAGATCTTCATGAGGACAAGATCCCAATAGTTATTTCTGCTTGCTGTGTTCTTCACAATATATGTGAAAGCCGGGGGGAGAGATTCAAGAACTCATGGACCATTGAGGCACAACGTCTGGAAAATGCCTACCAGCAACCAGACACGAGGGGTATCCGGGGGGCGCAGCTAAGGGCAGTTCGCATAAGGGATGCGTTAAAAACCCATTTTAGTACTGTTGGTTAAAATTGTACCTTTGAATTTAATTAGTAACCATTTTCTATATTTTTCAACTATTAAAAAATAAGCTATAAAACTTTTGTTTTTTTCCCATCTAATTATTCATTAAATCAAAAACCGTTAATGTTAAATTTCTGAAACAAATAAAGAAAGTCTGATTAAGTTTAACAAGGTTTCAACTTTATTCAATTAACAGTTATCCAAACTCGGGTTTGAGGGGAGTAGGGACTAAAGGTGGGTATAGGTGCGGGACTCAACTACATACGTTGGGGGAGGGGTTCTGTTAACATTACACCATGGATGTCCATGGTGGTCTAAAAACTGTCTGGGGGGGGAATGTGGCGTGGATGCACTGAAAGGCATATGAGGCTGATGATGGGGGGTGCGAGCCTGGAGCAGACCGACCATGCTCTTGAGGAGGTTGGTCTGCTCTTGCATGATGCCTATTAGGGCATCTTTCTGCTGCTCTCTCCTCGCACTGCTCTGTCTCCTGTCCTGCCTACACTGCCTCCTCCATTGCCTTGTCTCCCTCGCAGAAGCCTCATGGAACTGCATAAGCTCCTGGAAGACGTCTTCCTTGCTCCTGCGAGGCCTCCGCCTTATCCTCCTCAGACGCTCAGCTGCAGCTGTAGACTGTCCACCGAAGGTCATTCCTGTTCAGATATGAAAAATGTAGAATGCCGCTATTGTTCTCGCCACGGTCAGGAGCAAATAATGTTGTTCTCCCCACACATTCCTTCAATACACAAGTGGGGACCTACGGGGGGGCGGTAACAAATTTCCCAAAGCTTGGGACGGGTTGCTGAGGTAGTACAACGGAGAGTTGACTATTGCCACACCTAGTTCTGATCCCGTGCCCGAGATGGCTGAAATAGAGGCAGATCTCACACTGCTTAGAGTGCCTCTGCAAGCAAGAATGCATCTCCTTCATGTTGCCGACTTCAAGCCGGGACCTTACGCTGCAGGATTGTGCGCAGCAATGGTACCCGCAGCAGTGCTTGCGAGGATGAAAGGAAGAGTGTCCCTGAATGGTGGAGGGCAAAGGAACGCTCTACCATGTAATTTCAAGAGAAGACTCTGGAAATATTTGGATAACGCGTTCAGTGACTTGAAAGGGAACGACTACTTGGAAATCGAGGCATACATTGATGACCTTTTTATGTAATGCTAGTACCACCTTTACACATCTGTAAGGTACAGAACTGAAGATACAGAAAACGAAAACCCCTTGCATAAAAACCATGTATACGCTGAGCTGTAGCAGCTAGAATAGAGAACACTGCGAACGGGACTTACCAGAGCTGCCTTCTGATGATTCCTGGGTAGGCGTGGAGAAGGAATCAGTGGAGCTTGTTTCTGGCTGGGTGGAAAATAACTCCTGGCTCCCCGGGTCGGTGGCTCCGCTCTCTCCGTCCTCGTAGTCTTCATCCTCTGATTCCTCGTCCACAAGTGCCTCGTCGCCTTCTGCTGCCTTCTCTGTTTGGGGTGCAGTCTCCGAAGTGTCTACCGTGCAGTTCGGGGTGGTTGTGGGATCGCCGCCCAGGATCGCCTCCAGCTCCTTATAAGACCTGCACGTTGCTGGCGCGGAGCCAGAGCGCCGGTTAGCCTCTCTGGCTCTGTGAAATGTTATCCTAAGCTCCTTCACCTTTGCCCGGCACTGCAGGGTGTCTCGCTCGTACCCCTTTTCGGTCATGGCTTTTGAAATTTGACCGAAAATGTCAAAATTCCTCCGGCTGCCCCGTAACTGTGACTGCACGGCGGACTCTCCCCAGATGCCTATCAAGTCCATCACCTCTGCTGCTGTCCAGGCTGGAGCTCGTTTGCTGCGGCGCGACGACATTGCAAGCGAAGCACACAGAGGCAGCAGCACTGAACAGCGAGGCAGAAGGGAGAGTGGTGAATTCAAAAATTCGCGGGACAGAAGAGGAGGTCGGGAAAAATGACATCACGGCGATAGAGTACAGGCGGAAGTGCAGAAGGGAGGGAATTTGAATTGTGGGCCATTTCCGGAATTTTCACATTGCGCGAGAAGCGTACACACACGGGCCATCGCGCAACAACTATTCCGCGTTAGCAGCAACCACGCTCGTTTAGGTGGTTTACATTTTGCGCAAAAAGAAGGGACTTAACGCGGAATAACTGTAAGTTGTGTGTGTACGCTCTGTTTGTTATCGCGCGATAAAGGGCTTTATCGCGCAATAACTTTGTAGTGTGTACAAGGCCTAACTAAATACGCTCTGCTTATACCAATATACCATTTAAGGCCACAGTTCTACAAAAGACTTCATGCATGTTTCAATGTAAACATTGTGAGTTATCCCACTGCAGTAAAGTTGAGTTTTTACCTAAGTCCTTGTAATCACCGGAACTACTTGTGTACTTAAAGTTAAACATGGATTTGTTTAAATCATTTGGATGCAGGGACTTGCTCATTTTCAGATAATCATATCTTTGTTGTTGCATATGTAATCACTGAATACACGTAAGTCAGTATCAACTGTGTCATGAATTTAGGGTGCAGTTGGATTCATGAGCCTATCTTGGAGATGTTTTTAATAAAGTGATCTTGCTCTCTCATAGGCCTCATCTTTTATTCATTAATGTTTGTGCAGTACTTTGAAGATGTGTAGTAAAGTACTCTATAAGTACTAAACATTATTTACATTTACTACCATTTATACATGCAACACTCCCTTTAACTTTAATGAGTGTTTAACCTGTATTCCAAATAGGGAATATGGGCTGTACCTAAAGGGGATTTTTTCCCCCAGGTTCTCCCAGTTTTTGTTTCATGAGCTTCATTTTTCAGTTTTCTGTAGGCTTTCTTTTAAAAAAACAAAACAAAACAATTTCCCCCCCTCCCAATCTTTTAGGTTAAAATGATAATAAAATGAAGTACCTGTAAGAGCTGAGTTTGGCTGAATCTGTAGTATTATATTTTCTTTTCTAGTGAACTTTTACCTCTGACCTAGTATATCTTGTTTATGAATGAGTCAGTAACTCAATTTCTTTTCTAAGTCACATTGTGCAGAATTCTTGCCTTACTCATCAGCTCATTACTCTGAGTTCTATTATATACCGATCTGTTCTAGAATGCATCAAGACATGTAGTGCTAAGGAGGAGGAAGTGTTGGCACAGTGTAGTTGATAGGACTTTTAATAGGAGTGAAGCATGGGTATTACTGTTTGTACGCCTACAGATTCTAATGCTTGTAGTAATCAATGACATACTCCTTAATTTTGCTCAGCCAGAGGCAATGAGATTGTTACTTAAGTGAAAATTAGTGGGCAGCATTTGAACAGAGAAAATCTGGCCTAAAGGGAGTGATGCTTTAGTATATTCCTAGAATTCAATTGTTTATGTCACATAGTGTTTTTAAGTATCTCTTGATTCACAAGGATTATGAGACGCAATTATTTAGACACAAAAAATGCCCAAACCAAACAACAAACAACCAACCCTCTCCCTGCCTAAACTTCTGAGCCAAAAAGTTCCTTTGTACAGATGATAGAAGATTAAAAAAAAAAACAAAACCATCTAGTAAAAAAAAAAAGGCGAAAGCAGAATATAAGGTTTCCTACTATTACATGCTACTAAAACTCCTTGATCACACTTCCCTTTCTATTTCTGTACAGATGGCTAACTCTCTTATCGAAATTAAAGGTTTATATTTTTTCATCAAATCCCCAGATGCATGTCGGTATGGTTCACTTCTCAAGGCAATAAATGTAAAATTTTATCTACCCTTTGTACAAGCAGTGGTTAAAGTAAGGAGGAACGCACCGGAACGCAGTTCCGGGGCCCACAAATTTGAGGAGCCAGAGTTCCAGGGTCCCTAAAAATAGAAAAATCTGGCGGAACACATGTTCTGCCCTGCCCTGACTGCTGGCAGGTCCTACGCACCACCATTGTTAATCACAATACTTATTGTGTTATGCAGCATTTGCTAGTTTGTGACAATAATTGCTATAGACATAAACATCATATAAAATTCTAAATATTTTTATGGAGCTATAACCGATGCATGTGGTACTGAGAAGTGGTTGCAAATGCCTACCTGGGCTGGGGTCCGCACATGCATGAAGGGGGCCCAGACAACACAGGAAGGGGGCCTGGAGACTGGGAGGGTTCTGGGGCCTGTCAAATTATACTTTAACCACTGTGTACAAGGTAGTGATTTACTCTACCACTACAAATCACAACATAATTTTCCTTTTTTTTCCTTTTTAACTTACCAAAATCCTTCCATTGTAGCAGCCTTAATTTTTAATCTTATCTAGATTGTCATAAGAAATAGTCATTCCACAATCTGGAAATTACTGCATTTGTTAGTCTTTAAAAGTGCCACCAGACTCCTTGTTTGTTTTGCTGAACTAGACTAACACGGCTACCCTTTGGAACTTGCATTACCTCAGATACCACTTTATAATAATCATTGGTAAACAATGACTTTTTGTTGTGACCTCTGTATCATTGCTTCTTAATAATGTTTCAGAGGGTATGTCTACATTGCAGTTAGAAGTGTTGTTGCAGCCCGGATAGACATACCCATGCAAACTTTTAATCTAGCTAGCAGAGCTCAGAGGCAGCTTTTGGGGTAGGCGAAGCAGGCGCACGCCTAGGGCCCCAAGCAGTAAGGGGCGCCATCGCCTGCTTTGCCTACCCCCAAATTTGCATCTGCCTTGGTCGGCAGCAGGAGGAGGAGCTGGCCCCTGGGGCTGGGGCCAGCAGCAGGGAACTGGGGCCGGAGGAGGGGGAGCCAGGGTAGTGGGAAGGTGGGGCTGTGGGGAGGGGGGCAAGGTGGGCTGGTGGCCGAGAAGCAGGGCCACAGAGGGGGACCCCTGCGGGTCTCTGGGGGCCCCGCAATGGGCCTTTGCCTAGGACCCCCAATAGCCAAAGGCCGTCTCTGGCAGAGCTAAAGATAGCAGTGAAGTTAGGACAGCATTTGGCTCAGCACAGCTCAGCAATACAACACATGCTCAGATCTCTGGACAGGTTTGTAATGCCCTTACTGAAGCCAATGATGCTGCCTCATCACTGCTATTTCTAGTTGGGCTAGTTAGATTAAAGGTATCATAGGTAACCCAAGCTGCAGTCAAATCTCTGATTGCAGTATAGTCATACCTTGAATGAGCAGCATGGAGTACTGTGGAGCAAATTGGTTTTCAGTAGTGGTTGAATTAGTTACTCCACTGAGTATGAGAGAGTCATGAACAATTCCAAATTCCTCACTACACCATGACCTAACAAGTCCAAATATGAGGCTCCATTCTGAAAAATGTTGAGCCCTGTAGATTTGTTTCAGCAAAGACCTCAAAGGAGCTAGTCACATGCTTAAGCATGTGTTTCAGTGCATGGCTTATGTGCTCAGCACTTTGGAGAATCAAACTCATTTTTCTCCACTGTATGCATATCTAAATTGATAGTTAAATATACATATAGACACTTTATGGAATAATTTATTTGTATCTCTCCAGCTATACAGAGAGGCTGCTTTAGATCAATTCTGTGGGACTCAGAGGACGTCTCTACTGCAAAAAAAGAGCCCACGGTACCGACTCTTGGAGTCTGGCTCATTTGTCTCAGACTCATGCTGTAGGAATATAAATTGCAGTGTAGTCATTCAGGCTTGTGTTGGAACCCAGGCTCTGAGATGCATCCCAATCATGAGGTTTTAGAGTCCAGGTTCTACTGATCATCTTTACTGGAATTTCTAGCCATACAGTTGGAGCCCTCCTGACCTTAATCTGCTGATCTGGGCCATCTGTGGCCATGCCACACGACTTTTACTGCAGTTTAGCTGCTCCCAGCAGAAAATAACTGATAAAATTTGAGGAAACATGAGAAATTGACCAAAATAACTACTCAACACGTACTCATTTTGAAATCATAGGGTTTGCTACATCCAGGCCTTTCAAAATAGACATGACTGAATTATACCATTGGGCAGGTGGCTTTGTAAAACATAAAATATCCATTTCTTGCTATACCTCATCATATTTCTGACTTGGAATTTGCTAGAGGTGTAGTACTGAATGTGACTCATCCTGGACCTTCACAGTTATTTAGTTTTGGTAGGAGAGGAAAAGAGGAAACAAGGAATAATTTATTAAAAAGTAAATACTCTCCTTTTAAAACTTACCCGAAGTTTATACTGGATTCCCAGCTCATTGAGAGTGACCTGGAGGAGGCAATGGGTAACATAGTGTTGGCAGGGGGTGGGGGTGGGAGGGTTAAAGGGTTTCTATCTTTATACTTCACTTCTGTGCAAATGGCCAAAAACTTAAAGCCTTGTCTTTTGAAGGTAAACTTTTCCCCAAATCATCCTTGCCTTTGTCATATCAGGACAGGATTACTACAATATGCTCGGTATGGAACAGTACCACGGGCTTGACATAATACTTATAGAAGTAAATAGAGAGATTCCCATTCACTTCAATGGCTGGTGGATTACACCCTGCAGAACCACTCACAGTTCAACTGATGCACTGCAGCCTGTTCGTTATGGTGGTTTTTATTTTTTTCCCCAGGGCCATGTAATTCCCTCATACCAATATGGTTTACAATCTATCTGGGTGTAATTTAAGCTGTTGCTCTAAGTTTTACATAAACTGGTTTGGTTATGATGAGACCTGACCTTTCCTTGTGTGATTTTTGAGGCGTTCAAAATGCGTGAGGAAAAGTATGGAGGTGAACTTTTCAGTGATGAATCCTCAGTTGTAGAATTCTCTCCTTCCTTTCATTTACCAGATTAAAATTTGTTGACTTTCAGGTCTCCATTTGTTCCTTCCAGTTTGTCCTGTTGGGAAGGATGCATTATTGGATTGTGGTTATAGTGGGAGCCAAGGTTTAATGTTCCATTTGTTGCTTTATTTATTTTTTGTAAATTAGTTTGTATACATGCACCCAGAACTTTATGTAGGTATGTTTTTATTAACTGAAATTAATAAATGAATAATTCTGGGTTGTTAGGGTACTGAAAAGCATGCAGCAGCAAAAACAAGTTAATGCTTCTTGGATGACCAAGCCTGTAATTTTGTTTTTCTTTCTAACAGAAATATTATCTCCTTTGTAATTTAGCTTTAGGGAATTCTTTACAATCTTTTCATTGTCACTGTGGGCAGTTATCTTTTCTGCACTGAAATCAGGGGAAGGTAATAAAAAATGTGATTTAATAACAGGAAATATTTGCCATTTCACCCACAATACAAAATAATTCATGTTTGCTGAAGAGCTGGGTCATCCATCTGGTTTTTAGTTCTAAAGGTCAGAATTCTAAAGCTTGTCACATCCTTTGCCTTCACAATTCTTGTCACTTTTGTCTATTCAGAGTCAACCTCTCTGCTTTCTATGTAGACAGCGTCTGACTTTCCTGTAGACTACAGGAAAACAGCTTTTGAAAATATAATTATGAGGTTTCTGGACAGGAAAACTAAAATGTTGTTAAGCTGTTGAGGTAGAAAACATGGCACTGAATTATTGTATAATTAATTAAATACAATTTTGGCAGAATTTCACAACTGTGGCAAGATTCTTTAGTTACCTGAGTCCTGGATAGGGTCAATAGTTTAGTTCAGTTTAAAATGTACAAATATATAGGTATATTCAAAATCACTGGTGGTGTGACACTGCAGATCACCCAGAAAAGTAAGAATGCTGTCAGTATCTGTCTTAATACTGGGCTGCTGTGTGGCTCAGAGCTCTGACACTGGTAGCCAACCTAAAAGCAGAAAGGTCCCAATTCTGACTTTAGCTTGCTTAGGTACTCCTTGCACAGTGACCCCACTAGTCATTCTGGTCCTGAGTCCTACAACTAACACAATGTTTGCTGCCATCACACAGTTCACTCTGTTTGTGTGTTCTACCCCACCCCCCCACCTTGTGTCTGTCTTATCTAGATTATAAGCACTTTGGGTCAGGGACTGTCTACTATTGGGGCTTCATTCTTAGTTGGCCCTCAGGCATTACCACAATAAATATGATTAATAAAAAATAAATAGCTCTTATTTTTACTTGGATAAATGTAAACCAGGGAAGTAGCTGTCCTCAAGCCAGAAATAGGTGGTTGAAAATGTCGGTCTTGGGCATTGTTTCAAGATTTTATCTAATTAGAGAAAGAATTCACTTGTGTATGGTTTTTATTTCAAGAAAAAATGTCACCAGAAAAATTTCTTCTGTCTGGATACAGCAAGCACGATCATAACATTTTGAGTGTAAATCTATTGATATAGGAATACGAAGCAGAAATTCTGCACACATTATATAGCAAGTAGATAAGGCTGTATATTTTAAAGATATTAGCAATGTTCATACAAGCCATATAGCTTGGCACAGAGGAAGTACAATCAGTTCCCGCTCTCTCCCCCCCTTTGGAAATATGTATTTAGAAAGTTCAGAGTTCAGTAGAAAGAAAACATCAAGTACAATTTTGTTGCTGTTTTGTGTGTGACTAAATTAAAAGCTGATGATTAAGTATTGCAAACTCAAGTATGCATGTAAAAATCACATTTAAGCTATTTAGCTTTAATGCAAACACCAGTGGGAAAACGGACATCTAAAAGTGTCTTTCAAAAAATGTGAGCTGATTTTTTTTTCAGAATTGAGTTCCATAATAAATCCTTTATAGTGTGATAGAAATGAGGGGAATGGAGAAAAGGAAAGCTATTTTGGTAAGCACTCAGGCACCCACCTTTGAGATTTCTGGTTTTGTAGCTTATCAGAAATTGGAAGCATCATTGAATAGGTGGCACTAAGATTTTGGATTATGGGAGTTGACTTTAGGGATAATTTGTTTTGTGGGGATGACAACACCATTCCTAAGCTTTAAAATCCCCACCCAATTTTTTAAAAATGTCCAGTCCGCATACATATGGTTCCATGAGGGTTTACATCTCCTAATGGGAAGATCTTTGCTTTCCGTGAGGACACGCTTTTTTTCTTGAAACCTGAACCGCTCTATATGCTTTGGCTATATTGAATCTTTTGTTCCATCTCCCTTCATAAGCTAATATTGCTGCTGCTCTTTTTACCTCTTCCTTGTATGCACACCTGTTCTTGACTGGCTTGTATAAAGTCTTCAATAAACAGACATTTCTGAGCCACCGCATATAAGAATCTTATTCTTCATTATTCATTCTGAGCCATCTCAGCTTTAAGGTAGGACACTGCCTGTTTTTATCTCTCTTCTGTTTAGCTGATGAAATTACAGTCTCAACTTATCAGCTGACAGTTCTTCTCTGTGTTGTGGACACCTGCATAAATTTTTAATTGACTTATTCTCTGGTATTCCTATGCAACAGTTCATGAACTCTGTAACTGAGTGTAATCAACAGCCTGTTCTCATGATATTTAGAATATTAAATAGTCTAGGGATTGAAAAATCCACTCACTTATTCAGCAATTGTCTATAGAAACTTGTCTTTGCATGGGTGCCTCTGTATATATTGGGGAAACGATGGAACAGGAGAAAGGAAGACATCAATTTCTGAAAAAACTTTACCTTTTCTTTTGAAATAGATATTGTTTCTTGCACTTATTTTTGTGAAGATTACCTTCCAAATAGACACTGAATGCAAATCAGCACAGTGATGTCTCCTGAGTGTCCAAAGAAAGAGCACCAGAGCCTGACAGCTTTTTACAGCTTTGCCAGACAACAACAAAGTGAAAGCAAAGAAACTGTTTAGCGACCATTCCTCAGAACCCTCTGGCTATCAGCAAAATTGACAAGAATGTGGTCAATTTAGTTGAAAAAGCTATGGGTAGCACAAGAGGCAGGCGCTAGAGCAGTTTGCAGGGTAGGTATAGCTTTCTCCCTATACCTACC
>ML685796.1:2748467-2818498 GCA_007922175.1 Pelusios castaneus
TTCCCTGCCTGTCCTTCCTGAACAATTTATATCCATCCATGGCAGTGCTCCAGTCATGCAAGTTATCCCACCACGTTTCTGTTATTCCATAATGATGGATAGCTGTCCATGTTGATACCTCAACCTGGGGTATAGCAACTGACCAGAAATAGGGTGCTGTGTTGTAAATGATTTATTAGAAGCTGATCAGAGGATGAGTACCACCGTCCCATTTATATGCCCAGTGTCTCCAGAGTACAGTAGGCTTGTGTCCACTACAGAATGTTGACCATTATTCATGCGTCTCGTCTCAGTGATTCCAGCAACTGCAAAGTTGTGTTTTTCCAACTCTTGCTTAGAATCAGTACATTCTAGATGGCAAATCTGGTGTATTTTCTCAACTAAATTGTGAGTATTATGGAGTTTGGCTTAGAGGCTGTCCATGTTTTATCAGATGCCTCTTGATTCACTCTGTCCTTGGGACAGGGAAGATATAGAGTGGCAATTTTGGGGGGTCACCAAACCCTTCCATATGTAGCAGATGGTTTCTGAGATTATAGCTCATCCACTTCCACCACTGTTTGGGGTCTGTTTCCCTTCTCTGCTGGGTG
This sequence comes from Pelusios castaneus, assembly GCA_007922175.1. Lineage (NCBI taxonomy): Eukaryota > Metazoa > Chordata > Testudines > Pelomedusidae > Pelusios > Pelusios castaneus. The sequence goes on from ML685796.1 coordinate 2,749,058, forward strand.
TGCTGTTGATCTTTGGTCATAGCTATGAACAGGAGCCCTTAATGGTTATTGGGTATTGCCTACTGGAACCCGCTGGAACAGAGGCTGATTTTGTCAGAAATGACCACATCCTGAAGTAGTGCAGCTAGAACTGTTACCAACGTGCTACTGGAACTACAATCCTATGACACACTGTGGCTGCATTTCTGAATCATTTGTTTTGTTTGTTTTCAGCCAGAAATTCTAAGTTTTTGTAAAAATCAGAAATGTTACCTTTAAAAACTTTGTATAACCTGTGTCTGGTGGCTAGAGGAAAGTTTTACGTATTTTCAATGTCTCAATGTATCTCTTTCAATATCTCTTTTGTCAGGGGGAAAAAGGAGAATTTTATTTTTTTTTATTTTTTTTTGCTGGTTTATTTCTTGTTTCTGCCCTCTCCTTTTTCTTTTATTTTTTTTAAATATCAAATGCGAACAGAGGAATCAGGTTACATCAGGTTGTTTGTACATCAAATTCATTTTGCAGCTATTCGACTGCAGAGGAATACTTGAAATTGAACTTCTTTTCCTTGATGTTTTATAATTTTCATTATAAACATGCACACATATACCCTCTGTCCCTTCTTCAGTTCAGACCGTGAATACCAGTCTATAAACAATTAATATTTTGTAACCAAACTTTAACCCTGTGAAAGCAGGAATTTACTGAAGAAACATGGACTGACCCTTAATTTCAGAAATATGAGTAGCACCCATATAACAGAATGCATGCTATTTAAATGATCCATGAATTGGTCACACATTAATCAGTTACACAGTTATTCAGTGGAGCTTCTCACTAGACTACAAACACTGAGTCGCAAACGTTAAGTCACAAACATCCTTTTCCAGTGTTTAGAAAAAAAGATTTAATAGTTAGTACTGTTTATTAGGTCTATAAAAACACAAAACTTTAAAGGGATACTGTAATTTTAATTTACTTTGTAAAGCTTTATCTGTGCATCTGCATCACCCCCATAGTTTTAAGTAAAGTGTGCATCAGTTTGCTATTGTTACAGAGGAAGCAGAAAATATTTTATGTATGATAAATTAATGGCCATTTGTTTTAAATCAATGATGGAGTGGCAGATTTAAAAATAATGAGGTTCTCCAAAAGTATTTTAAACATGGTGCCTTGTTCTTAAGTCTTGGTAGCTAATTGATGTAGCAGATGACAAAGTAATGGATACATTATGTATATGGCAAATACTGTAACTCTTATTCTTTTGATTTGTCATCGCTGGCGATCCCTCAAAAGTTAAGAATGACCTTTTTCAGAGGATTTATTTTATATGTATCCTTTGGTGATTGAGGATTCTAATCCTTGAACCCCAGACTCATTGGCAGATGTTGGAGGTGGTTTTAGAGGGAGGGGTGGACCACAAATTGCTGCACGACAGTTGTCTGTCCCTTCATTTCTGGTGTTTTCTGTGATCGGGGTGAGGTGATTTTTCTTAAAAGTGGTGGTTCTTTTCTGATAAATTTTCACCAGTTAGCACTGTCTTGGGCTCCCATGTCTCAGTGTATGAGATGTCAATGCCATATCTTTTGTGTTTGTCTTGTGGCTGTCTTTAAAGTTTCTTTTGGCCTCCTCATTTCCTTTCTCCTTTGGTGAGTAGGACTTAGAGCAATTGTTTGATAGGCATGTATCAGGTCCATACACACACTGCTCACTCCATCTCAGCTGGTGTTGGATAATCAGGGCCTCAACACTGAAAATATTGGCCTCTGTGGGGACACTGAGGTTAGTACAGTGATCCTCCCACTTTATGTTGAGGAACTTCTGGAGAAAGTGGTGGTGCTAGTGTTCCAGGTTTCTCAGGTATTTTTTTAGGTCACACAGGTCTCACAGATGTAGAGATTTGGAACTACTATTGCTTTGTATGCTAAGAGTCTCTACTGTTGTTCTGATGTCATGACTGATAAACACCTGGAGAGTCAGTCTGCCGAAGGCCAGGCCAGCACAGTGGATTCTGTGCCGAATCTCAGCGTCTGATTTTGTGAAATGTTCTACATTTTCCAGTTCCTCCCTGCCACTATAGATCTTCCTTGCTGGGTCTGATGATTGACTGTGAGCAGTCTGGTGGAGAAATTTTGTTTTGCTGATGTTTAGGTTTAGACCTAGGCTTTTCTAAACTTCAGAGAAGTAGTTAAGGATTGTTTTTGAGGCCTTGCTTTGAGTGTGCAGCTACGGCATAATCATCTGCATTCTGGAGTTCGGTTCTTGTTACCAGTGTTACTTCAGTTATGAACGACAACAGAGTCCTGTGGCACTTTTAAAGACTAACAGATTTATTTATCGCATGAGCTTTCATGGGAGAAAATCCCAAGCTCATGCGATAAATAAATCTGTTAGTCTTTAAAAGTGCACAGGACTCTGTTGTCTTTCTATAATAGACTAACACGGCTACCCCTTTGGAATTCAGTTATGAACGAAGCTTAGAGAGGTTGAAGAGGCTGCCGTCAGTCCAATATTAGAAGCCAGTGCCCTGTGGCAGACTACCTTGCATTAGCATTTTCATAGCTGCTCTGAAAATTCTTGAGTAGATCTTAGTTGAACATAGACATCACTATCAGCATAAGTAAGACTCGCAGGTTCAGGCCCAGGGTGTGTAAGTGACAAACTTTTGCTTATAGTTGTAGGCTTAATCCCATAGTTACTCCATGTATATAATTCCTGTTGAGTTCATTTGCAGTTCTGAATATTAATCAATTTGCAGGTTTGAAAACTTAATCATTTTAGAACACTGAACACCAATAATACCTTCAAGCCAACAAGATGTATTAAGTTAAATTTGAGATTTAAATCAGTGAATAAATACAGAGAAAATTATAGATGGGGTTGTTAAAGCCTATTGGTCTAATAATGAATAATTTTCAAAATTACAACACAATAGAAGATGCTTACCTGTTTTTCATTTCCTAGTGCTTCAGTGAGCATTTGTTGTCTCATGGGGTCTAACTGCTAAAAATTAGAAATTGTAAAATTAAGACAGGTGTTTCTAACACAGCATTGACACTTCATAGTTAACACATGTCATGCAGCCTTCTTTCTCATAATAAAAGATGGAACGTCTGTCTTCAAGTGACAAAAGACAGGAAGTGCAAAGTTAATACCAAGGCTGGTATATAAATATATTTTTAGAAAGTTACAAGGATAACTTCAAGTAACTTTTTAAATTACTTTTTTTTCAGTTTTTTTGAGTGGAACTGAAATGAACATGCCTGTCATGTTATAAAACTGACACTATTATCAAGGTATCTATCTCCATATCATGTTGAAACGTTGTTTAGGTAACCACATAACTGACTGATTCTAAGAAACAAACTGCAGACTGTTAGAATATTTTGTACCTCATCGTTCTCTGATTTGATTTTAGATAGTAGTTTATTAAAGTGATTAAACAATAGTATTTCACACATTGATTCCAACACTGGGGACCATAATTGTTTAGTATTCTCTTTGGGAGACACAATGGGCCAAATTCTGTTCTCAGTTATGGCTAGGTAAATGGATTGGACTTCAAAGAACATACTCTGAATTTATCTTTGACTTTTTGTTTCGAGTAATTCAGTCCTGGTGTGTCCCTTTTTGCTCCTTGTCCCATCAACATGTTGAGATAGGTTATTTTGATGTTTTATGAACTTCTGACATTTGAAAGCTCACAATTCAGGATAAATTTGTAGCCCCAAGTATTATAATGGGCCTCAGTGACATTATAAAGAGAAATATAGAGATCAAGCAGACATTATTTAGAATGATTCTGGGCTCAAAGATCTAATACCCATTAAAATCAATGGAAATCTTACTGTGTGTTATATCAGGCATGTGTGCATATTTATTTCATTAAAACACCCCACTGCACCCCCAATAAGCCTCTCATACAATGTTTCTGAAACACAGGGCACTTTTAAGTTCCTGGGGGGGGGGGGGTGTCTAAACCCTGTGGATCATTGTTAAACAAAGTTAAAGAACTTGCTGTTAGTATTAATCTCCACCTTCGCTGGCTAGCCTGAGACATGCAGTAGTGTAGAACACCTGGGGGTAGTGTGATTCACTGTTGACTCTGTTTGACCTGTCTGTTGTAATCATCTGTTTCCTCAGCATAGACCCCCCACATACAACTTAATATCTGGCCTCCCCTGAAGAAGCAGTGATTGAGTGCTGTTAAGTGATTTATTTAATCTCTACCGTAAATCTGAAATTCTGTAGATAAACATTTCAGCTAAAAGCCTTCTTTGGTGTTGTAACTCCAACTGTGTTGTGCTCTCATGTTTAAAGAGAGATTCCCTCCCACAACCCAGAAAGGTGATTTTTTTTAAATTAAGCTGTTTGCAGTAATGTTCATCCAAGATTGTTTTTCTCAAAGAACCTCAGTTCCTAGTGATGAAGTCACCATGCTTCTGTAATATTGCTTACGTTTTTTAGTCAGGTCTGTATGTTTGGATGAGAATCAAGTTTACCTGTGGTGAAGGAAGTGTGATGCTAGCTTTTCTGACAGGTAAGAGAATAACCATCAGGAAGAGATTCCTAAATATGGTAAGAAAAATTACATACTTTGTAATCTCTGTGGATTCTGTTCTATACTTACTCAAATCCTGTGTAATCCTATTTGTGTTCAGCAGACTAAATTACACAACTGTTGACTTCATTGACATTAGTGAGCACTAATTCTGAAATAGAGACAATTTGTGGTGCTGTCTCTCCTTAACCCAAACCCTGTGATCTAAAGTCTTTTTTTTAAATAGTAAGTTTTTAAAAGGGGCACAAATTAGCTTTTCATTTGCCACGTGCCTGAGAATCCAAGTCTGCTGTCATTGAAAGAGGTTCAAAATAACTATTGAAGGCAGTTTGAGCAGAAATGGGCCCTGAGACAGTAAAAGGAAGGTTAAGTAAAAGGGCTACCTATCTTTCATCAGACTTCTCTGAATGGCAGAATAGTGACATTTATAAAGCTTCCTCACCAAGATTTTGTGAGATATTTTTGCCTAAGTATAAAGCATATTTCTGTCAGTAGGCCTGTCATTTTAACTAAAGTGAAGCCTTTTATTTATGAGCAGTACATACTTCTCATCTCCCATATTAATGGAGAAGGATCATAAAGTAGTCTGTTTCATCTCCTATCATTTGGGTCTGCTGATTAGCCAGCACTTGATTTACAGGGAAACATAAATAAAATATTAAACATAAACACGTCACCATATGTGACTGAAATGCAATCCATATACACATGAACTATAATGTTAATAGGTTTTTCTATCATAGTAGCTCATTTTGAGGTATTTGTAGTAGCTAATGTGACTACTCTAATAGCAAAGTGCCAGATTGCCCTCTTTCAGTAAAAAATGGCAGGAGGAAACCTGGGTAGGAAAATTCAGTTGTTCCTTATGAATTTGTGTTTGTGTGTGCATGCTATTATGAGCAAGAGAGGATGTGCCCCAGGTTTTTGGCTTCCAGGATGTGTGGCAGATTTGATCCCCAGTATCCAAGAATTTTTTCAACACTGAGTGCAACTTGAAGATCTGCTGGGGCCAGGAAAATCCATTGTGACATCTTTGTGCTTCTACCATCTCTGGGACTCTCTACCACACCTCCAGTTCCCTGTTAGCTGGTTACACTGAATATGTGGACAGGAAGTCTGCAGCGATGGTATAGGGATGATGCAGATCATCTTGACCTCAGAGTTTTCATTGTAATGAGGGCCTGTAGGTATTTAACAATGTCCATTTCTGTTGATTGTCTTTATCAAAAGGGTACCTAGCAGGGCAAGATGCATTCTTGCTTTCCAAAGTGAGGAAGCAGCATCTCAAACATTAATACTGTTGGAATGTATTTTTCAAATTGAAGTGAAAAGAATTCTGTTAAATTTTTATTCTTTCTTTGTCCTTCTCTGTGCATCACATATAAATTTTCAGTTCCAAGATTGTTTCATATTTCAATTTCATTTGCTAATACCATCCTTTGACAGTTTTTAGAATTGACTTTACATTTGGAAGCGATTTGACATACTCAGACATTTTTGTGGTTTTGGAAACATTATTTTAATTGATAAATAATGTTTGAGACATGTTTTAACTTTGTAAGTGTTAAGTCATGTGTAACTTTTGTGTATGTGTATACACACACTCTTTTTTTTAAAATTCAGTAGATCACAATGTACTTTCCAGCGCAATTACTGCACAAGCAATTGCAGTAGCCATTTTTACTTACCAGTGATTTGCCGTCAGCCTTGGAACTTCAGAACAATTTTTATTAGAATGCCTTTGCTGGCTTATGGTGTGAGGGTGTCCTATACTTGTTCCCTAAAGTTTCATGAGACCTTTCATATCCAGTTGGTCTGCCTAAGACAGGCATTGAGATTATTAGTTTTAACATCTTACTAATAAATAAGTTATTCTCTTAGTATCATTTCAATGACTATTTTTACAAATTCTGACTTAGTAAAATGCAGCATTGTTAATATCTAGGTAGGTACTTTTATGGCTTCTGTTCCTGTAGAATCCAAATATCTGATAATAATTAATGGATAAGGAAATGTTATCCTCATTTTACAAGGAAGATTAAGCGATTGCCTGTGGTCAAGCAGGAAATCTATGGCTGAGTCAGGAACTGAATCCAGGGGCTTGTCTACACCGAAATTGCTGCGTTGAGCTCCACAAATTGATACAGTGGTATTGATTAAGCAACCAGTGGACACCCGCTCAATCGATCCCGGAAGTGCTCTCCTCCATTTGATGCAGTAGCTCCACCCCTCAAAAAAGTGTAACGCTGCATTGAATGGAGAGCATTTCCCATCAGTGAAGACACCGTGGTAAGGGGAGGTAAGTAAATCGATGGGAGGTATGCATTCTACAGTATGTAGATAGCATATCTCCCATTGACCCAGAGCAGCAATATAGCCTAGGCACAGGACTTTGGAAGCCTAGTCATGTATCCAATCCATTAGATCATCCTTTCAACCTTAGGGATAACAGGGAAAATCATACATCACTTGGAAAAAGGGGAAAAACTCAATGGAGCCAATGCTGCCATATTTATTCAGACAAATTTCCATTGACTTCAGTGGGACTGACAGATGCTGAAGTCTTTAATAATCAGTTGGTACATTCCTCAGATGGTGAAAAGACCAAGACCAATAGTAATAGGTTATTAAAAATCACTCTTTCCTAGTTTCTGTTGAAAAAGTCTTCAGGAAGGGGAGATTCTAGTACCAGTTCAAAGCTTTAATAGAAAAATTCAATTTTTAATATATTTTTGTTACCCACAGGTCATAATACAATATTAGCTTTCCATTATACCTTCAAGGCATTGTGTTTGCACTACCCCAAAGCGTAGTTTCTGGACCAGAATCAAATGCAAAATGTTCCTTCTTCCCCTTTATTCCTGGGTACCAATCTGATAACTCAATACAGAAGGGAATGAGGAGCGGACTCCTTGGGTGTTGTATTAACTGCTCCCTGGGACAATATGAAGGATGCAGTCCTTGCACTGCCCTGTGTGCAGGGATTCTGATTTTTCCTGGTCCTTCAGTGGATGGACTCTGAAAGTGGGACTTGTCTAACCCCTTGTCCCTACCCCCACGTTCACCTGTATAATGTCTATTACATTTAAATCATTACTTTAAAATTCTCCCTCCAATTATTTGCAGTACCAGTTTCAAAGATTTGATCCATGTCAATCTTGGATCAAGGTGAGTAATTTATAATTATCAGGGAGTCGGAAATAATTTTGCAAAAAAATAGTTCACACTAGAATATTTCTAACCTTCATTGTTAGACAGAGGACATAAATTTGAAATCATATTTCTGTCTGAAAATGTTGGACCATTGTTGCTACAAGTAACATCTAAGATTATTAGCACTGAAAGATGATAGGGAAAAATCACTCCCCCCCCATTTGTTTACTTTGAAATTCTTCGTGTAGTAGTTTTCAGTTTCCTTTGTTGTGAGGAAATTTCTATTTTGGTGATAAAAACTTCATAAATATCAGCCAAACCTAAGCCTTAAAATGTTAAACCTTAAAAATGTTAAAGGATATTTTTAATAATCAGGACTTTAAAAAAATTGCTATATCAAAAACAATGTTTTTTTTTTAAGTCAGTGAATTTTAAAAAATACAAATTGACTGTGGTCCTTCGAATACTTTTCAGTATTTTCCCTTTTATTTTCAAAGGGACCTTTTTAAACAAAGTCTTATTTTTTGGATAGAAAATTAAATTTAAATAATTTATAGTATTTGCAAGCAGGTATTAATTTTCCTTTACTAGATGTGAGATAAAGCCTGTTAGAAAATATGTGCATAACAAGTAGGAGAACTATCTGTCCTTCTGGGTTCTGTTCATTTCCTATGCAAAGCATAGATTTTTCTTGAATCTGATAGTTAATAATCCAGTTAATATAAATGGATTATTAGCTACGTTTAACTGGTTTTCATTAATATTCAGTTTTAGTGGGGATATGTGGGAGTAATTCATCTTAAAAAGATCCTAACAAGATTCATAGGCTTAAAATTTAGGTCTGTCAGTCATGATGCATGATTGACAGGCCTTGGAATGGGATTGTACAATTCCTTGCCCTAGCTGAATTCCTATTCAGTTCCAACAGGCATATTAGATATTGAAACTTATAAGATACTGGTCTCACAACATAGGTAAATGTCAGTCTTATGGCTGATCTCAGGAATGGAGCAATAAAGCAGAGCAGAAGGAAAGTTTTTATGCCTGTGTCTCTGGCACCTTCAATTGAACATCTCAGTGACTGGATAACAATCAAGTAATATATGGATGTTCTTTTGGAGGAGAGGTGATGTTACAAGATTTCCCTCCCACCCCCAAGACCCTTACTTTAATAAATTAACGATTTGCAGTGTAGCTTGAATTTTGGAATTGTTATTCTTCATGAGGTACCCTTCTGTGAGAAGAGGAAACCATAGAACAGAAGGACTTTGCTACATGAGATAGAGCAGTAAATTTCTTGGTGTTTTGGGAAGCACTGTAAGGTAGTGTACCAAATGCTTGAGATTTATTTTCAACATTTGCCATCTGTTCTGCCTTCTAGTTACAGTTACAAGGGAGATAAAATCCTCATGATTCACAACTATATTATAAATTTAAGAAGCTGCAAGTGATTTAAATGCACATATATGTTCGCTGCAGTTTGTAGCTTTCGGAAGTTTCTCATTTTACTCACACAGGAGCTTTGGGAGGTTCCCCATCCATCTGTCTCTCTCACTGTCTCTCACTCATAGTCTGCACTTTTCCCCAACAAAGGGAAATTAATTATAAATTGTGCGTACATGCATGCGTGCGTGGCATGCCTGTCTGTCCCCCTTACTGTGAACATAGCTTATGCTAGAAAAAAATTTACATAGCTATCAACTAACTTATCAAATATAGCAAATTCACTCCTAATTAATTTTGAATGACTCCATTCAGGTGTCAAAAGTAGACTCAGAACTCAGGTGCACAATATAGTGTAGTCTTCTGCATTTTGTTGGTGCATTGGAGAAAATTGATGATGGTTAATTCTTGCAACATGAAAGAAGCACACTAATATGTAGAGAAATAATTATAAAAACAGTGAGGGATTTTTTCTGAAGTCAATGAAACATCAGTTTATATCAAATGAGGTTTTGGCCCTATTTGAATAGTGTGAGAGACTAGTGTATTTGAATAGTTAAATAAGATACAATAAAGTATTTTTATATCTAATAACATGAACTGTTTATGGCTTGATGTGTTGATTTGTATATGAAGGAACAAAACCGTGTGGGGAGAAGGAAGGGAACAATAAATGAGAAATCTTAGGGAATTAACAAATTTACCAAACTGTTGTATTATGATATGGTCAAGTATAACAAAAAAGCCGGTATGATGGTAACAGGAAGTGGTTACTTAATATATTGATGATAATATCCTTCATAATTAATAAGAAAAAGTGAACAATCTGAAAAAAAATCACAACTGATATTAAATTAGGAAGTACTATGAATATCATTGAGGATTGAAAAATTATGTGAAGAGACCCAGAATTTGGAAATAGGAGTAGGAAACAAACAAAACAAGATACATTGTGAAGTAGCCTGATATATCTGACAAGAAGTAATCTGTAACACAGAGGCTTTTCAGTAGGAGCAGGAAATGCTGAAAGTAGTATTGTCAAAAGAGATCAAGAGAGTGGATGTGAAATTGTACGTGCACTTGCAGTGCCATATGGCAGCAATATAGGTGATCACAACTTGAGGCTTCTTGCATGTAGATATCAAGACAGAGTAGGGAGGTTATATCTCCTCTGCAAAACAGAGGATTTTAGTGAGCTTGCATTTGGATCCTGATACTTCATTGCAAATTGCATGGAGGTCAGAGGAGAACAACAAAAATGAATGATAGGTTGGATGCAGTGACTTACAAGGTAAGATTAAAAGAGTTAAAAATGTATAACCTGGTAAGTAATAAGTAAAGGGAGACATGATAACCATGCAACTGTCTAAATGTATTTGAGTCCTAAGTGCTAAGAATGTATAGAATTTATACAGTGTGGTGACAGTAGAGAGGTTAAATAGAAGCAATGCGATGAAATTAAGAAAAATACATTTTAGACTGAATATCAGGGAAAACCTCCCTGACAGTAAAGCATGTTAGAGTATGTAATAATTTGCCAGAGGAAGTCATAGAAGTTCCACTATTTAAGACACTAAAACGTGCCTAAAAATTACAGCTAATTTCAAAATGCCCCAAAATTTTCATTTGAGTAGGAGCGATTGTCCCCTGGCAAGGAGACAAATTACATTTCCTTTATCACTGAGTTTTATGATTTATTAATATTTGTCAGGAAGCCATTAAAATCTTTCAAATGACAGCTAATAAATAGTTCCCATAACACTTCAGGGAATTAGAGTAGGTACAGTTGTTGTTGTTAATATTTAAAGCATGGAAGAAGAGTACCTTGCCCTAGTAGCTGTGAATCTTTGCTAAATTCAGCAGTGAATTACTATTGATGCAGGAGACATTGAGTGGAGGGCTATGTCCTGTGCTATGTAGCAGGTCAGACTAAATGACTGCAGTGTCTCTGTGATCTTAAAATCTGTGAATTAATTTTTTATACTGTGGTTAAGTTGAACAGTGCATCCATGTGTAACTTGTTCTTCCTTGCCCTCACACGCTATGGCTTAAACATGTAAAAGACATTAAAAAGGTACTAAAATACGCTGCGATTTTTTTTTTTTAAGAAAGGCTTATAACAGAGTAAAATGAAAACTGTTCTACAAGAACATTCATATACTTCTCAGTGAAAACTATTCCCGTAATAAATCTCAGCTGTCAATCTCTAGCCATTACAGCTACGTCATTACAGTTGTAACCTCACCCCAACCTAAGTTTCAGAAGAGTATTTTTTAATAAATGGGGAAAATGGTCTTTTCCTTCCTCCACACTTTCTGTTCTCCTTGTTAAAAATATCTTGTACCATTTATTCTGAAGTTTTTTTAAAAAAATGTCTTGGGAAGATGCTATGCCTAAAAAACTTCAGCCCAAAATATGAAAGATGGACAGTAGAGGAAGGATTAGGATGAAGATCATTATATGGGACCTTAACTGTAGCAGTTGTTTTCATGATAAAAGAATGGGATGTTGTGATAGCCCTTACCCCCCCCCCCCCCCCGGGTGCCACCTGGAACTATGGTATCAATAAGCCACAAACCTCTCTGGCAGGTGCTGCATTTTCATAGCCATCCACATGCAGGGACCACACCCATCTTAGTTCAATGAATGTTTCTTCCCAGCCACTTAAAACAAACCAACAATAGAGAGCTCCAACCAGCTTCCCAGCCCAAGACCCCAGGACTGTACGTCTTGCCCTGATCAAAAGCCTGACCAGTGAAGTTTATTGTCCTCCTCCAAAGTAGAAGATACACCAATCAGCTTTTGTTACTTTGAGCCAAGCACTTCAAGCATTGTTTTAGGTAAAGTATAAAACAGATTTATTAACTATGGAAAGATAGCTTTTAAGTGATTATAAGGAATAAGCATACAGTTCTCAGTAGGTTACCTAAGGAACAAAGGTAAAATTTTCAATCTGAGTTCTACTAACTAGATTGGATTTGAATTAAGCAGTGTCTAATCCTGTTGCACAGTTCAAGCATGCTCTAGATCTTCCATGCAGAGGCTGGAATTCTCTTATAGCCTCGGATCCCTTCCCTCAGTTCCACATCTTTGTCTCTCGGATTTCCAGGTGTTGAGTTGGAGGGGGAGGGGGAGGAGGGAGACAAGTTATGTCACACCCCTTCTTTTCCAGTTTGCTTGTGATGTTGGGGGCTATCCTCATTGTCAGTCAGTTCTTCATTGTGTATGTGCTTTCTTAGTGAAGTCTTTAGTGTAAATGATCCCTGTTAGTGGAATCTAGTCTTGAATGGGTGATAAATAGCATTAGCTCTGTCTAGCCACTCCATCGCTGTGCATGAAAGTCTGTTTGTGGGAGTTTCCTATTTTGTAGCATGTTCTAACAGCATATTCAACAGATGTACATAGCTCACTCTTCAGTTAAATGTGAAGTTCACTGAAGGTTCTGATACGAATTTACAAAGCCCTCTGTAGGGCAGGCCTACACTATCTCAAAGGTTGCTGCTACTTCAGAGACCATTAATGGTAGTTACAATAACCTAGTTTATTAAATCTCTTTTAACCTAGGTACAGATTTGAGGGAGCAGGAGATAGAGCCTCCCTAAAAAGCAAAGACTCGAAGATCTTGGTGGGTCCTACCCATGCTATATTGACATCATGCTGTCAGACAAATGTTTTCTTCAAAACATTCCTCAAAGAACCAGAATGGGAACAAGCCTGGCAGCACCTCAAATGGAATAGGCTGTTGTTAAACATGGATCAGGGTGAAGAATTAATATTGCACTTAAAAATAGGTGCTGTGATTGCACTGAGAATAGGACAAACAACTGATCACCCCTTGGTTGCGCTCCTGTAATTTTAATACTTGGATTGGCTTTGGTTGCCATGATAACAGGTGTTTAATAATATAAATAGGTAGAGTTAAAAATTAGTACTGTTTTGGTTCACTGAAGACCCAATCTATTGAGATGCTCCGTGTCTCCTGACAGGTGCTGGGTGCAACCTTCAAGTCACACTGATTCTCAACATCTTGGGTTACAGGCCTTCAGTCTCAATGGATCAGGGGGAGAAGGGAAAGAAGAAGAATCCAATTATTTTATAAACTGCCTCATTGTAGTTAAAGTAAAGCTTTATTACAAAAGGTAAAGCAGTGATTGTTCTCCCTGTTGATAACCATCACTGTTTCATAGTGCCAAGTGTACTCAGTTGCAAAATTGTAATGACTGATCACATTGACCTAAATAATGTTCCTACATTCCCATCATCATACAATGAGCCCCAATTGAAATCAGCGGGACTAAATGTGAATAAAGCAAGCAGGATCTGGTCACTTATGTACAACAATAGCAAATAGAATTTGATAATTCACTTCTCCGATAAGAACCATACCTATAGCTATGCTAACATTCCCAACATATGACATTTTCCATAAAAGGAACTGGCCATTGATAATTGCTTTTTCTAACTCAGTTATCTCAATTTGAGCCAGTATCCACTGAAGTATTAATTCAGGTTCTCTTTCTTCGAGGCACATCAAGAGAAGATAACTCAATTTTTATAGTATCCACAATTTTTTTTATAGAAGTATCTATTACTTGTACCTAAATCTGATTTTCTTTAAAAATATTAATCTCCTTTTCTCATTGGCACTGTAGTGAAAATAGCAAGAGAATCACATAGCACAAATAAAGTAAAATACCAACGTCTAGTCAGACTCTGTGAGAAGCTCAGCTAGATGTGCACAAATCTTCTTTAGCAAATTATGGAAATATTATCTGGAGCATGGTGTGACCATAACTTTTCTCTCTGCCTAACAGGCCAATGGTTTCTGCAGGACCAAACTATGTGAAATTGTGTGTCTCAGCCTGTTAATGAGATGTTGCTTGTGCAAGAAGTCCATGTGATAGTGTCATTTCGAAACCTAAAGAGACAGCACATGGGTGTGGGCAGCTCAGGGTTCAGTTAGCATACTGCTCTTTCATTTCCAGGATAGTTCAATTCCACACTGGTCAGTCAGTTTGAGTAAAGCTGGTGTTGCTGTTGCTTTGTTTAGACTCCCACTCCCGAACATGCATTGGTAATAGGCATTCTCCTGTTTCAGTATCTGATCATGTTTATTCCTCTAAAGTTCTCTGTTAATAACCTTCAGGGGAGTCTTTATTGAGTGTTAACAGGTGGCTCCTTACAAGTGAATGGAAAAATGTTTGTTGTGTCCCTCTTCCCCTTTTCCCCCTACTTAGCAAACAGCTTATACAGAAAAAACATTTCACAGACTCAGATATCAAACTGGTTTATAGGTTCAATTCAGTATTAAAAGTCATATTTATAGTCATATGAAAGTTCAACATTTTTTGTTACACACTGCTACTTAACATGGGTTTCAGATCTGCATAGAGATTAAAATATCTCTATCCCTGAACAATCCAGTCCCCTGAATAAATTAATTTCTAATAAATTTAGCAGATGGCCTGTAATCAAAACAATGAAGCCTTGGCATTTGTGTTGACATTCATTTTTGGAAATTTTTAAAGTAGCATTAAAATAGTGACTGAATCAGAAAACATTATTAATTCATAGAGTTAAATAATACATTATAAAGATAACTTTAATTTTGGCTAGCTATAGTAAGAAGTTTCCACTGATTTTTCATTAGAAGTGTTTTCAGAACTATTAATATATCATAAAGTAAACTAAATAAATTAATGAAAGGAAAGACTCATTTTGTTCCATTTTCAAATGACTTTCTAAGTTTTTTATGGCTTAGGTACTAACTTGGTAAGGGAAATAGTTTATTACAGTTTTTTCTGTCTAAAATTTGAGGTCTGTCTACTCAATTACCGAACACTTGTTTGTCAGAATTAATATATTTTCTAAGATTATTTAAATATAGCCATTTCAGCATTCTTCTAGAAAGTACATCAAACCTCTCAGAATGAAAGGGATTAAGCAACACTAAGGGTACAGTGAACTATTCAGATTTAATTTGAATTGTTGCATTTTATCTAAGGTTTTACTGATAAAAGATATAGAATAAGCTAGAATTTCACTTTAACACATATGACTTCTTATAGCATGGGAGGAGACATGAAAACCAAACCACACTTGACTCACATATATGTTCTTTAAGTTTCAAAGAAAAACCTTAGTCTTGTTTCAGAAATAATGATAATCTTAAAATGCATAATTCAACTTGCCTTTTATCATTTTTTTTTCATTTACTTCCTAAGCATGCTTACTTAGAATGTAAGATGTTTACCCTATTTCTCATGTCTTGCACTTAGTTAAACATACTCCAAAGTAGTTTCATATCAAACTTGGTGTGAATGATTCTAGGGAGAAACTGGCCTTTTGTACACAATTAGGCATCCCTTAAAATGTACAAAGTATGAGAAAACACCGTGAAATATAAATGTTCAAGAAGTTTTTAAAAATGCAAATGTTTTATTGACCTGAAAAAAAATCAGTCTTTCTGGGAAATAAAATGGACATGCATCTGGTTCTGGGGAAATCTTTTATAGACTTCTTAAATATGTCGTAGTTGAAAGGACAGGCATTTTAAACGTGACAGAATTTGGGTAAATAGAATATAAAACAACGTTTTTAGAGATTTCAGTATTTCCTAGTTTTTAAATTAACCTCTTCAAGAGATTTTGTTGATTATATTGAAGAATACTTTCTTTAATTTTGCAGTTATCTTCAATGTAGCTTTTAAAAATGATAGCTTTTAAATTTTATATATTACATTTGCTATGGTAAATGATAGATAGATTTTGATAAACTGTGCATATGAATGTAGGAGAACCATTTGGTATGTCTCACTTATTAAGATATTATATGTTGAGTAACAGCTGAAAGCTATTATGTAAGTTTACCAGGTACTAAGAGTGAAAGATAGGTCGCAGTAAGAAATGAAAGCAGGACATCTGCCAAAGTGAAGGGCAGCACATGACTGAAATGTAGCGGAACAAACCTGTAAGTGGAGGAATCATGTTCTCTACAAAAGAATGTATCTTGGAATGCAGATGAAATAGAATGAACAAATAGTGTGATTGACAGTAACAGAATGGATACCCAGTCGTGAGTGGATCAATCAAGAGTTGAGAATGAAAATGAGCCGTTTAAAAGGCCTGTGTGATGACATATAATCTACAATGGATAATCCAGCTGCAAGAGTCCTAGGAATGCTGTGGTCATATTCTTTGAGATGTCTCTAATGTAACCATATGTTAGATGCTGTACATGACCCAAGCAATTATTTTAAAAAACCCTCAAACTTCCACAGTATAATTGTTTTCCCTATGGACCTGGATATGATTTTTATGGTTTCCTTGCTATTTACTTTTCAAAGTTCTGCTATATAAATTTCAGCATATTGTGTGCGGGCGCATGTGTGTGTGTACACATAAAGCTTTCCTTATTTGACATATCATAGATTAGTAATACAGTGACAATCATGTCAGTGCTAGCAATATCAAATCTATGTTGTAAATCACACACCACAGCAATCAGTTCACACCCAGAGTAGCCCCATTCCAGGATGGAGAATTTTAAAGCACAGCAACCACCACCGCTGTTGGCGTCCTTTTAAATTTTCCGGTGCTGCTACCTCTCTTCCCCAAAAAGCCCCAGAGAAGCTGCGGCTCAGGGCTGGGGGAGAGGCCGAAGCCCCAGCTCAGAGCTGGGGGAGAAGCTGAAGCCTTGGACCAGCATCTGTGGGGCTCAGGGTAGTGCTGGTTGGCCGCAGGACAGCCATCCGCCCCTGGAGAAACGCTGGGCTGGCGCAAGGCTCAGGTGCCATGGAGCAGCTCAAGGCACATGTAGCAGTGGTGCCAGACCGGCCAGTGTCCTTTCAAATTTCCTACCACTGAGGGGTATCAGCAGTGAGAAATTTGAAAGAATGCTGGCTGTCTCAGTTGCAGGAGATTTAAAAGGCTATAGCTGTGCACCAGCGCCGCAACTCAGTCCCTGTGGGTCTGTGACCCAGTACTGAATCATGACCTGTACTTTGAAAGCTACATGAACACGCACCAGAAGTCAGTCATTCCCAGAAAATCTAAAAACTGGCTTCCTGCTAGGATATAAATATATAACTATGAGCTGGAATTAACTCCACGAATGCCACTTTTATGACAAATCTTTCTGCAACCTCAAGATCTACCAGCTGGAAATTGAGAGGCTCACACTTTTCCATTTTTTTCTCTTACATCTAAATGACCAATGGAAGAAAACAATCTTTAGTACCTATCTTTTTTATTCCTTTTCCTCATGAAGTCTCCTGAATACATGTTTCATATTATGTGATAGTTACATCAGTGAATACTTCTTTCTAAAGCATTTTTAAGGAGATTTACAGGAGAATTTACAAAGACAAATATCTTAAAGTCGACTTAGTTAAGTCGACTTAGTGTGTCTACACTTAAAAATAAAGTGGACTTAAAGGGGAACTTAGAAAGTCGACCTAGAGCATCCACACTGGACAGGTCCACGGGGGAAGGGGGGGCACCCCTTGCCCAATGCGAGGGGGCTCAGCCTTTGCCCCATTGTACCTAGGTACAATGGGGCAAAGGGGGACAGGGACCCTGGCAGGGCATAGGGGCAGGGTGGAAAGGGCTCTGCCCTGCCAGGTGGGGGGGCATGCCAGGCTACCCCTGTGCCCCCCCCCCCCGGGCGGGGGGGGTTTTGGTGTCCCCGGGGTTTACCCCTACGTCGACTTAGGGCTACCCCACGGCTACACTGGCTTAAGTCGACTCTAGGGAGTCCACTTAAGCCTTAGGTTGAATTGAAAGCAGGTTTTACAAAGTTGACTTAATTTTCATTGTCGACTTTATTTTCCTTAAATCGACTTAAGCAAGCTGCTTAACTCGACTTAAGGAAACTGTAGTGTAGAAGCAAGCTTAAGTTGACTTAATTTCCCAGTGTAGACGCAGCCTTTGAGAGAGACAGAGAATGGACAGTGAGGGAAATGATCCTCATGTGGTCTGTTGATTCATTTTTTCATTCAGGCCTTCAACAGTCTATATTCCTTGGTGGAACTAATAAGCATGAATTATTCTTATTGGCAAAATATGCCTTTACAGACAGACATGAAATTGCAAAATGTTCTCTTACCTCTAACTTTCTGAAAGATCTCATACTTTTTGGATGCTGCTATCGGTTGCAGACATGCTCAGATTGGACATTGTCAGGCCACAAATCTTGAGATTTCTAGCTCCAGCCTTTCATGTTAAAGTTGGATAAGAGTTCAGTTCTGTGATATAAATAGCAGTATCTGGTGATGGCTGAACTTCATTGTACAATGCATAAAGTCTGACAAATTGTGTGTGCTCTTTTTCACTGCAATAAACAGCAACAGTACTCTAGAGAACTTTGATTATCCGGGTTACGAATAGAAGTTGTGGATAGTTTAGTTGTAGGATATGTTTGATGTACCTTTGAAAACATATTTGAAAACAAGTTCCAAAGGGGTAGCCGTGTTAGTCTATTGCAGAAAAACAAACAGAGTACTGTGGCACTTTTAAAGACTAACAGGTTTATTTATCTCATGAGCTTTTGTGGGAGAAAATCCCACATCGTCAGATGCTTTGAAGATGGCAAACTTACAGAATGGGAGGAAATTAAATGCAGGGGAGTGTATAACATAGGATCAGGTCAGCAAATCAAAATAGATATTAAGATTCAAACACTGGGGAACAGCATATAAAGGAAGGTGAGGTCAAATCATCTGTTGTAATTAGAGAAAAATCCGTAGTCCCTGTTTAACCCCAAGCCAACTGTGTCAAATTTGCATATAAATTCAAGTTCTGCAGTTTCTCTTTGAAGCTGTGATTTGTTATTCATCTGTTTCAGCACAGCTATTAGCAAGTCGTGAATGGAGTGAGCAAAGAGATTGAAGTGTTCTGCTATTGGTTTTTTATTGTTGCAATTTCTGATGTCAGATTTGTGTGCATTTATTCTTTTGCACAGAGACTGTCCTGTTTGTCCAATATATAAGACAGGGGGGTATTTCCGGCACATGATGGCATAAATCGCATTTTTGGAGGAGCTGGTGAATGAGCCCTTGATGGAGTAGCTGGCTTGATTTTGTCCTGTGATGGTGTCTTTAGTGTAGATATGAGGGCAAAGTTGGCAGCGTGGTCTGTTGCAGGGATATGTTCCTGCTTTAATGTTTCTGTTGTTTGAGCTGTAGTTGCTGGTGAGTGACAGCCCCCCAACCTTAAACGGATGCTAAAAGAAAACAATTGAAACAACCCCTTCTACACCATATCATATGCCCTAACAAAACAAGACACTCGACTGCACACACTTCTCCCTGTGGAGTGGATGAAAAACAAACATGGCTGATTGTTTCTCATGTTGCTTATTTCACTACTGGCAGGTGTTTCGCCACCATAGTGATGAGTGCAATATGAGAGTCTTTATAGAACAGAAAGATCACATTTCCCTTTGCATACTTCTACAAACACTGCATTTAAAGAACTATGGAAAACTTGTATCGATCCAAAACAATTATTTGTAAGTAGGGCTGAAAAACAATTTAAAAAATCTGAATGAATCACAAGACAAAAAATAATTGTGATAAATTGCATTGTTCAACAATAATAGAATGCCAATTTAGGAAAATATAACATGTGTCAAATTTATTTTTTATGGTTTTGAGTAAGTCAAATTATTGTAAGCAACTGTTGGTTAGAAATGTTCTAAAAACTGAGCCAGTGTTCTTGTAATGCAGATCATGTGCCCTGAAACAATCAGTAAAAGAAGTAGAAATCTTTTAACAGGTGTTTCTCAGCTAATCGTTTCCATAACTGGAATTTCTAAGACCTTTATATGTGTTGGCAGCTAAAAATCAGTGAAGGAAACAGATTGTTTTGTTGGATGTCTTTCCACATTTTAAAATACGATTTCAATACAACATAAAATACAAAATGTACAGTGCTCTCTTTATAAAATTATTTTGATTGTAAAAAAAAAAAAAAACCCAAAAGAAATAGTATTGTTCAATTTACAAGTACTGTAGAGTGTAATATCTTTACCATGAAAGTGCAATTTAGAATTTTTTTACAAAACTATACTCAAAAACAAAACAATGTAAAGCTTTAGAGTTGACAAATCCACTAAGTCCTTCTTCTTGTTCAGCCAATCGCTAAGACAAACAAGTTTGTTTATGGCAGATAATGCTGCCTGTTTCTTATTTACAGTGTTACCTGAATGTGAGAACAGATATTTACATGGAACTGTTGTAGCTGGCATTGTGATATGTTAATATTCATATGCCCCTTCATGCTTTAGTGACCATTCCAGAGGACATATTCCATGCTGCTGACAGGTTCTGCTTGATAAAGAGTCCAAGCAGTATGGACCTATTTGCCTTCATTTTCATCAGCTGAGTCAGATACCACCAACAGAAGGTTGATTTTCATTTTTGGTGGCTGGGGTTCTCTAATTTCTTCTTCAGATTGTTGCTTTTCTAAGACTTTTGACAGCATGTTCCACATCTCATCCCTCTCAGATGTTGGAAGGCACTTCAAATTGGTAAACTTTAGGTAGAGTATTGTAACTCTCTTTAGAAAGCTCACATTGGTACCTTCTTTGGTTATGTGAAATCTGCTGTGAAGGTATTCTTAAACTGAACAACATATGCTGGGTTGTCATCTGAGACTGCCATAACATGAAGAACGTGGCAGAATATGAGTAAAACCATAGGACATGAGACATACAGTCCTCCCCCAAGGAGTTTAGTCACAAACCTGCAGGGCTCAAGTAGTGTTTCTAGCTTTTTCAGTTTTTCAAAATTATTATCTGTTGGCAGTGTTAGATTGTGCTTTAGAAAAGCTAATGTGGCTGTGATAGTGGCTTTATTTCTAAACAGGAGTTGAACTATCCTCTGTGTGGAGTTCCATCTGGTTGAAATATATTGTACAAGAGGTTCTTGTTTTTGTCCATTTGCAACTTGTATGTATTTCTAGCTCTGTACTGTTGGCTGGAGTGTGTTTGAAATGGCCCACAAGTTTTCTACACTTTACAAGCATGCTTTCAAAACCAACATCACTCTAATGGATCACTGCAGACTGTAAGCGATGCAAATCATGTTCAAAATGCAAGTGACTGGCTGCTGGTGTTAGATTATGTCTATTGTTGGTACCAGTTGTACTGATAGTACTAATTTCTTGACTGTCCCATTCTTTCACAACATCCGACAAATGCACATTTTAACAAAATAGCACTCTTCAGTATGTGTTATTGTGAAAGCAAATGGCTGCAGGGTCCATGCACCATCAGTTGGATGTGCTATGACTGTGATTGCTTAAGAAATAACCAGTGATCACCAATCAAAGCAATAACTAGTGCATTTTTCAGAAGCTCTAACTTTGTAAGTTGTCTTGTTGTGGTATAGATCATGTATTTGTGCTGCAGTGGGTCCTCAGGAGGGTAAGGTGCATGGCTGATTGGAAGATGCAGTTTACGTAATGTCTCTTAGCCCTCTGTTGTTTATAGTGTTGAGAGATCTGCAGTCTAAAGCTATCCTCTTTGCAATAGCATTGGTTAAGCTGTTGTGCTTTGTTTGATTCATGGGCTTGTAACGATCCTGAAACTCTAAGTATACTCGTCACAGCTGATGGGATTCACTTGCTGTGTTGATGGGTTAGCTGTAGCACAAGACCTGGAGGCAAAAGCATGTTTAGTGAGTAGGTGGTACTACAGACTTGAAGTTCTTTGATGGTATTGGAATTAAGTCTTGCCCTAGCTACAGATAACTTTTTATCCAGAGAACTATTTGAAATTTTTAAAAATAAACTTCCCATTCAAATGACCAGAAGTTTTGCTGCCTTGGTCCATTAACATTTTCTGTTATTTAATCACTCCAAATCATGAAAACACAGTAGATCTGTGCCAGGGTCCACCTGGTGAAGAAGTATAGTAAGTGAACAGGGTCAAAACAGAGGTGTGCAATTAACACTTGTTCAGAATACGTTAATTTGTTTTGTGTTAATTGCTTGCATTAACTGCCCTCTGAGTAAGTATTAGATCATAGAATCATAGAGTAATAGGGATGGAAGGGACCTCACGAGGTCATCTAGTCCAACCCCCTGCTAAAAAGCAGGACCACTCCCACTAAATGTGTGGTACACTGTAAAATCAAAATTATAGAGGTAAATAGGATTCAATAAATGTTTTGGAATTCATCTGGATAAACAGATATTTTTGTTAGTAGTATCTGCTTTTTTATAAAAGCATCTCAGTTAGAGTCACTGATAGAATCATAGAATAAAAGGGATGGAAGGGACCTCACGAAGTCATCTAGTCCAAGCCCCTGCTAAAAAGCAGGACCACTCCCACTAAATCACCCCAACCAGGGTTTTGTCTAACCAGGCCTTAAATATCTCCAAATATGGAGATTCTCCGGTAGCCCATTCCAATGCTTCACCATCCTCCTAGTGAGAAAGTTTTTCCTAATATCCAACCTTGACCTCCCCAGCTGTAATTTGAAACCATTATTCCTTGTTCTGTGCTCTGTTACTATCGAGAACAGCCTAGCTCCCTCGTCTTTGGAGCACCCCTTCAAGTAGTTGAAGGTTGCTATCAAATCTCCCCTCAGTCTTCTCTTCTGTAGACTAAATAAACCTAGTTCCTTCAGTCTCTCCTCAGAAGTCACGTGCCCCAGCCCCCTAATCATTTTTGTTGCCCTCCGCTGGACTCTTTTTCTAATTTGTCCACATCCTTTCTGTAGTGGGGAGCCCAAAACTGGACACAATATTCCAGATGTGGCCTGACCAGTGTCGAATAGAGGGGAATTATCACATCCCTCGATCTGCTGGCAATACTCCTACTGATGCAGCCTAATATGCCACTGGCCTTTTTGCCAACAAGAGTACACTGTTGACTTGTATTCATCTTCCCGTCCACCATAACCCCCAGGTCCTTTTCTACAGCGCTGCTACTCAACCGATTGGTCCCCAGCTTGTAGCTGTGCATGGGATTTTTCCGTCCTAAGTGCAGGACTTTACACTTGTTTTTGTTGACCCTCATGAGGTTTCTTTCGGCCCAGTGTTCCAATTTGTCCAAGTCTCCCTGGAGGCTGTCCCTGCCCTCCAGAGTATCTACCATTCCCCCCAACTTGGTGTCATCCGCGAACTTACTAAGCACGCAGTCTATCCCATCATTGAGATCATTAATGAAGATGTTGAATAGAACCGGCCCCAGGACCGACCTCTGGAGCACTCCACTTGTTACCGGTTGCCAACTAGACATCGAGCCATTGATTCCTACCCGTTGATCTACCCAGTCTTCTATCCACCTTACCGTTTTCTTTTTGATATGGCCTTTGTTGTTTAGTCATTTAGGATAAACCAGATGATATTATTTGTTTAGATAGATTAGATAATCATGCAAGTTCTTCTGAAGTAAATAGTCATCCAGATTAAAAATTCTGTTTCCATAAATATTCACACACACACAACTTGAAATTCACTTTCAACATTCACAGCAATATAGCTTGATCATGTGAGTATTCATGGAAATAGAGCACACAAGGGATGTAGATGTGGGAAAAGGAAATTCATTTAGAAATTGTGGCAGTTTGTTTAAGAATAATGTTTGCACTATTAATCAGGCTTTGTTGATGTTAAAGATTATGATTCCAGTATAGAAATGTCTCAGCTGATGTAATCGTTCTCTCCCATCTGCTTGACTTGCTGCTTTGAAATTTCAAAATCAAGATATGGTATGTAGGGGATATCATCATCTTTATTCTCCACATATTAAAAAGAAGCAAAATCAGTGTCATCTTTCATAATGTTAACAAGCATTGCTCCCACAACTGTATCCCTTCAGTCCAGTCTGGCATACAACTGTAGCTGAATTTAACTAGTTGATTGTTGGAAAGGAATTAAAAGTTGGTGAAAGTGTGACTACAAGAAGTTAGATTTATGAAATTTCAAAGGGAGAGAACTGCAGGAGGTTGTTAATAAGAACCCTCCCCGACTTCCATGTCTCCAAAAGAAAAATGCTGCAAAAGACTAATATTTATATGTACAATTAACTTTTGTATAATGAATACCAATTGTATAAATATGACTTTATGGCTACTAATTTTTATTTAGTATATACTTTATGCAAACATGTTGGCAAATCTGTTTCTTGAATCTTTTGAGGCAGAAATCTGGTGGAAATGCTTTCCCTGAAAGCCCAGGGTTCACTTTGATGATCACAATATGGCTTTTTTGTGGGGGAACAGTATTCAAAACTATAATCCTTAGCCTCATTTGAATGTTGCTGAAGTACAGCAACTTGAATAGCATTATACTTTCTAGCCCTGGGGAGTTGGAGCTGTAATAATCATTCTCAGCCTTGTATAGTATGACATTCAGTTTGTTTGTGCTACTGCAAATGTCTTACCATTTTCATTTTTTAAGCCTAATTTGATTTAAAGGAAATAGATAACTAGCTAAAACTGATTGAAAAGAATTAGAGTTTTCATTTGTTTAATGGAGCATGGTTTACTGGGGCTATAGCTCTGTGCAGGTTTGTTTTGTCTACCTTTGGAGTTGTGCTCTGTAAAGAAATCTAACACTTTGAAATTTCCTGTTTTTCGTTTTGCTTAACTTTTGGCTGTAAATTACATTTGGCTCAATTACAAGGCTTTAATAAGATAATCAGAAGACCGGAGACAGGAAGAAATAATATTGATTGTTTTTATTCTATAAATCTGCTTTATCACCTGCTAGTCTGGTCGTAGTGTGGAGAAAGAGGAAGATTTTAGAAGACTGTTGTTGATAGTTCACAGCAGTTAATTTAGAACGGTCAATCTGAACGTGTTCATCTTTTTCAACTTCTCCACTTAAGCAAACAAAATAATATTGAAGTTTTTGTTTTTAATTTTTCTGCAGCTGAACTTTATGCATTTCTATATTGGCATGTGAAATATACCTTATATTTTATTGCTGATTACTAATTATACTGTTTACATTAGAGCATCAAACGTGCATAGAATTGTACAGAAAATTAACAGTGGAACTATAGAATCTGAGTGCCCCTTCCTATCAATTTTAACTATTGCTTGTAGTGTGTATTGCTTTGAGTACCCCTGGCATTAAGTGTTTGCCGAATTAGGCCCTTGCTTAGACTATGACAACAGGAAACTGGGGAAACTCAGCTCAGGCAGAATGAGAGTGAGAGATGAAAACTAAGGTTCTGAAGTTTTAATACTAAAAGACAGATTCTGATTTTTTTCTACTTAGGCCTTGTACACACTACAAAGTTATTGCGCGATAAAGCCCTTTAATGCGCAATAACAAACAGAGCGTACACACACAACTTACAGTTATTCCGCGTTAAGTCCCTTCTTTTTGCGCAAAATGTAAACCACCTAAACGAGCGTGGTTGCTGCTAACGCGGAATAGTTGTTGCGCGATGGCCAGTGTGTGTACGCTTATCGCGCAATGTGAATATAACGGAAATGGCCCACAATTCAAATTCCATCCCTTCTGCACTTCCGCCTGTACTCTATCGTCGTGACGTCATTTTTCCCGACCTCCTCTTCTGTCCCGCGAATTTTTGAATTCACCACTCTCCCTTCTGCCTCGCTGTTCGGTGCTGCTGCCTCTGTGTGCTTCGCTCGCAATGTCGTCGCGCCGCAGCAAACGAGCTCCAGCCTGGACAGCAGCAGAGGTGATGGACTTGATCGGCATCTGGGGAGAGTCCGCCGTGCAGTCACAGTTACGTGGCAGCCGGAGGAATTTTGACATTTTCGGTCAAATATCCAAAGCCATGACCGAAAAGGGGTACGAGCGAGACACCCTGCAGTGCCGGGCAAAGGTGAAGGAGCTGCGGATAACATTTCACAGAGCCAGAGAGGCTAACTGGCGCTCTGGCTCCGCGCCAGCAACGTGCAAGTACTATAAGGAGCTGGAGGCGATCCTGGGCGGCGATCCCACAACCACCCCGAACTGCACGGTAGACACCTCGGAGACTGCACCCCAAACAGAGAAGGAAGCAGAAGGCGACGAGGCAATTGTGGACGAGGAATCAGAAGAAGAAGACTACGAGGACGGAGAGAACGGAGCCACTGACCCGGGGAGCCAGGAGTTATTTTCCACCCAGCCAGAAACAAGCTCCACTGATTCCTTCTCCACGCCTACCCAGGAATCATCAGAAGGCAGCTCTGGTAAGTCCCGTTCGCAATGTCCTCTATTCTAGGTGCTACAGCTCAGCGTAGACATGGTTTTTTTGCAAGGGGTTTTTGTTTTCGGTGTCCTCAGTTCTGTTCCTTACAGAACTGTAAAGGTGTTACTAGCATTACTTAAAAAGGTCATCGATGTATGCCTCGATTTCCAAGTAGTCGTTCCCTTTCAACTCACTGAACGCGTCATCCAAATATTTCCAGAGTCTTCTCTTGAAATTACATGGTAGAGCATTCCTTTGCACTCCACCATTCAGGGACACTCTTCCTTTCAGACTCGCAAGCACTCCTGCGGGCAACATTGCTGCGCACAGTCCTGCAGCGTAAGGTCCCGGCTTGAAGTCGGCAACATGAAGGAGATGCATTCTCGCTTGCAGAGGCACTCTAAGCAGTGTGAGATCTGCCTCTATTTCAGCCATCTCGGGCACGGGATCAGAACTTGGTGTGGCAATAGTCAACTCTCCGTTGTACTAGCTCTGCAACCCGTACCAAGCTTTGGGAAATCTGTTACCGCCCCCCCATAGGTCCCCTCTTGTGTATTGAAGGAATGTGTGGGGAGAACAACATCATTTGCTCCTGACCGTGGCGAGAACAATAGCGGCATTCTACATTTTTCATATCTGAACAGGAATGACCTTCGGTGGACAGTCTACAGCTGCAGCTGAGCGTCTGAGGAGGATAAGGCGGAGGCCTCGCAGGAGCAAGGAAGACGTCTTCCAGGAGCTCATGCAGTTCCATGAGGCTTCTGCGAGGGAGACAAGGCAATGGAGGAGGCAGTGCAGGCAGGACAGGAGACAGAGCAGTGCGAGGAGAGAGCAGCAGAAGGATGCCCTGATAGGCATCATGCAGGAGCAGACCAACCTCCTCAAGACCATGGTCGGTCTGCTACAGGCTCGCACCCCCCATCATCAGCCTCATATGCCTTTCAGTGCATCCACGCCACATTCCCCCCCCAGACAGTTTTTAGACCACCATGGACATCCATGGTGTAACCCTAACAGAACCCCTCCCCCAACATATGTAGTTGAGTCCCGCACCTACACCCACCTTTAGTCCCTACTCCCCTCAAACCCGAGTTTTGATCAATGTTAATTAAATAAAGTTGAATCCTTGTTAAACTTAATCAGACTTTCTTTATTTGTTTCATTAATTTAACATTAACGGTTTTTGATTCAATGAATGTTTACAGGGGAAAAACACAAAATTTCTAAAGCTTAATTTTTAACAGTTGAAACATATAGGAAATGGTTAGTAACTATATTCAAAGGTACAATTTTAACCAACAGTACTAAAATGGGTTTTTAACGCATCCCTTATGCGAACTGCCCTTAGCTGCGCCCCCCGGATACCCCTCGTGTCTGGTTGCTGGTAGGCATTTTCCAGACGTTGTGCCTCAGTGGTCCAAGAGTTCCTGAATCTCTCCCCCCGGCTTTCACATATATTGTGAAGAACACAGCAAGCCGAAATAACTAATGGGATCCTGTCCTCGTGGAGATCTAGCCTGCCATACAGCGCTCTCCAGCGCGCTTTTAAACGGCCAAAGGCACACTCCACAACCATTCTGCATCTACTTAACCGGTAATTGAAACGCTCCTTGTCAGGATCCAACTTCCCGGTGTACGGCTTCATGAGCCATGGCATCAGTGGGTAGGCGGGGTCCCCAAGTATCACCACTGGCATCTCTACACCGCCCACAATTATTTTCTCGTCTTGAAAAAATGTTCCAGCATGTAGCCTTCTGAATAGTCCAGAGTTTCTAAAGATGCGTGCATCGTGCACCTTTCCAGACCAGCCAGCATTAATGTCCATAAAGCGACCACGGTGGTCCACCAGTGCCTGTAGAACCATCGAAAAGTATCCTTTCCTGTTGATGTATTCAGAGGCAAGGTGGTCGGGAGCGAGAATAGGGATGTGAGTCCCATCTATTGCACCCCCACAGTTCGGGAAGCCCAACTCATTAAATCCTGCGATGATCTCCCTCACGTTTCCCGGGGTCACCATCCTCCTGAGCAGAATACGGTTGATGGCTCTGCATACTTGTGACAGTGCCACTCCAACGGTCGAGCGTCCAACCCCAAACTGGTTTGCGACCGAGCGGTAGCAGTCTGGAGTCGCCAGTTTCCAAAGTGCGATAGCCACACGCTTCTCCACGGTCATGGCGGGTCTCATCCTCGTGTCCTTGCATCGAAGGGCAGGGGCAAGCTCCTGGCATAGCTCCATAAATGTGGCTTTCCGCATTCTAAAGTTCTGTTGCCACTGATCATCATCCCACAGCTGAAGGACGATTCGTTCCCACCAGTCTGTGCTCGTCTGCCGGGACCAAACACGGCGGTTCAGGCTGTGTTGCTGGTCCGCGAAACTGATCAGAATGCCCGTTTGGTTTTCAATGCTGTCATCATCCGAGACCGAGTCATCCGTGTCATGCTCCGAATCATAGCCAAAGGCAAACCGCAACAGAATCTGGGCTGTGTTCACAATGCTGAAGGCAGCATTCAAGATCACAGCTGAATCCATGTCGATTCTGAAAAGGCAGTGCCGAGAAGAAGGTTGCTTCAATTTGAAATTCGCGCTCGTTGCTATTGGCAACCGCTGGGTAGCGTCAGTAGCGGAATGCACCACGGGAGATGATACTGGGGACTCTGGGATACGTACCCACAATCCCCTTCGCTTTCCTGGAGGACTGCGCTCAGAAGGGGGGGGGCTTTGTTCCGTTAGAGCAAGCATAGTGTGTACGCGATCTCGCGCAACAACAGCCACGGGAGAATTAATGCGGAAGAGGATTATTGCGCGTTAAAAATGGTAGTGTGTACATAGCCTTAGATTTTGCTAGTTTATGTGGGAGCATGGGTCACCATTGGAGACCCTTTAGAAAGAAGAGGGGTTTTGAATGCAATATTATAGTCATTTAATTACCTCTGGATCAGTCATCACTTACCCAGATGCCTATGAACTTCACTTGAAATGCACAAGCAAAACTTGATCCTAGAAACACAAACTGAGATCTCTTAAACAGCTACAAACTGAGTTCTTTAGTTTGGACCAGTTTGAACATGGTGAGTAGCAAAACTAAATCAGAGATCAGAGGCTTAAAAACCTCTTGTTTTATACACTTCCAGCTGCAAGCAACTGGCTAGTCTCTTTCCCAGGCTCTATTACATACAAAGAACCATGCAATGAAGGGAGGAGAGGGGGGAGGAAGGGAAAAAATAAAGGCATACCAGATCTGTTGTTGAACTAAAAGAATAACAGTGTAATGGTTTTACAGTGTCTAGGGGGGCGGGGGTGGGGAAAGCATGCTCAATTAGCTTCTTGCCTTCAAGAATGCCCATATTTGTACATTCAACCAGTGAAGAATGCTTTGACATTGAACATAAATCTGACTCTTCTGGTTACTAACACTTATATAATCATCCTGCCATTTCAGTGAAATCTTTGTACAGTCAATACATTTGTGTATGGCATTTAACATGGAACTTTCCCTTTCGTTCCACCTGCCAGTGCTTGATGAATGTGTCTACAGAAGTTTTTGAGCCCATGCCTTAGGACACCACAGCTGCAAAGAACGTTTTCTTTCCTACAACCTGTGGCATGTCTATCTTTTTGTCAGATGTAATTCTGTTCTGAAAAGATGCTTTTTCCATTCAGTTGTAAAATGGATGATCTTGGTAGGCCAGGTTGGTGTGTTAGGGAGATATTTGGCAGGATGTCATAGAGTTCCCAGTAGAGATTTCCATTTTATAGGAGAAGTTGGGGGTTATCCATGTGGCTTCTGTTCACTTTTAATTGGACGTTTTTAGCTAAAAGTTTGTCTAATGCTGTAGAATTATACTCTTGAATGCAGTTTCTTGGGTACATGGTTTTGTTTTGTTTTTTCCATTCCTGCAATATGTTCAAATGGTCTCTTATATGGTTAGAGGATTCTTGGGGGGGAGGGTTGGATTTTTTGTTGTTGTTGAGTTCTTACCTGACATTTCATTAGGCAAACTTAATGAATTTTGAGGTAGTCTGTGTTTCATTAGTTAAATATATAAAAAAACTGTACTAACCTTTTCAGCACCATTTCATCCTGGGTGACATGAGACAATAGAAAGAACTTTCAGGGAATGATTTGGCATGCAAATCCATATGCAGTGACTTTGCACCAAAAGGGATGTCTCTCGTGTGCCGTTTCAGAAGTTGGTAAGGAATTGCAGTCTTCCTATATTAAATCTTTTCCTGGCTTTTTCATAGTCTCTGTTCTACTCTAAATTTTGCTTAGAATCTGTAAGAGAAGTAGATCCGTGCTTGATCAGGGGATAGCCAAAGCACCTCATGAAACTTCCTCCACCTTCCTATTAGGGAGGAGGCTTTGCTGCTCATTTCTACCTCCCTATGGAAGTTTCATGGAGCCTTAGTGTATCTGCATCCTCACCAACAGTTCCTGTCTTCTCTCTGACTCCAATAGTGCTGTTCCACTGGATTTGCTGCCCCGGGGATTTCATTAAAGGGGCTTTCATGTTATAAAAGAACTCTGTATAAATATTACTAGATCTGCAGGCTATAATGACTTATCCATCGATTCCTGGTAAAGGTGCTACATAGTACATTCTTCTAGGCTTCTGCATGTGTGGATCCCAACTGATGGCTGACTGTGGGAGTTGAAGTAGTGTTAATGGTGGGATATATTGCTGTGTAAGGGCATGTGCATGCCCATGTATATATTTCTGGGTAAGCAGGGGTGGTGCATGCGTGATCATCAACAGGACACTTGACGTGCTCTTTGCCCATGGTTACATGTGGTAACTAATATTTCAGACAGTGAGTAATAGTGGAAATGAATAACGTTGAGAAGCAATTAGTGAGTTCGTTGAGTGGAACCTTCATCACCAGAAGGAGAAAATTAGAAACATGTTCCATTTGTGGGCTGATTGTCTCATGGCCGGAAGGGCAGAGCTGAGTGATGAGTCATTTGGCCCTGGGCCTTATAAAGTGCCTGAGGGAGCTCAGCTGGGGGAGAGGTGGAAGACTGCAGAAAAGGAGATTGAGGAAGGGAGATAGGCAACTTTAATGTAGCCATTGAGTGAGGCAACCTTAACGTAGCTCTTGAGTGAGGTTCAAGGTGTTTTGTGTTTGTGGCTATTTGGAGCTTATTATGTTGGACTTTTGATAAAATGATATTAGAGAAGTGTCTATCTGAGGATCTAGCTCACAGAACAGCAGAAAAAAAGAAGAGCCAGTGCAGAGGCAAAAGCCAAGAGGTGCGCTGGCGGTACAGATTAGTGCAAAGCTGACTTGTGGAATGAAGGCATTGTAGTAGTTACAGGGAACCTTAAACATTGCGGGTTAGTCTACAGTTACTTCTACAAAATTATACTGGAAATCTTGTGAAAACAGTATTTTGGATACAAAGACAGAGAAGAAAACCCCTAAAAGTCAAAACAAAGTAAAACTTTTTAATCTCCGAAAAACAAATAAACAAAAGGCTTGGGTCAGGTCTGACTTATTCTGAAAGGCTTGCCCATCCAATCCCTGTATTAAGGATACTCTATTACATTACTTATATATAATAAAAGTAAGATAGATAAAATGATTTTTAGCTGCTCTCCTTGTGATGTAAGTTCACATTTATTATATGGGAAGTAAAACTTGCTGTTGCTGTTTAATACTGCCAACCTATTGAATCAGATGCTTTTTCTGTTATTTATTGAATTTCTTGAAAACAGTTGCTTGTTCCCTGAACGAAATCAAACAGAAAAAGTCAGAGTGATTTTATGCTCTCAAAATGGACACCAAAACCACTGTACTTTTGTGGTTATAGGCTTCAGGCCAACCAGCAGACCTTACATTACAGTTCACTGTTTTCTAGTGATATAAATGTTGATAGCTAAAAAATATTTAATGTGTCTTAAGTTTTCAATGTGTTTTAAGTTTTAGAAGGAAAACTATTAAAAACCTAATTGTATATGATTACAATAAGTTTTCTTGCTGGAAATCCAAGACCTTAGCATCTTACCTTAATTGTTACTATTGTGTGTGTGTGTGTGTGTGTGTGTGTGTGTGTGTGTGTGTAATATAAAACTAGTACAGCTTCTTATACATAATATATAATATATTATATATATAAAAAGCTGTACTAGTGTTATCATTTGGAAAAAAAGTTGGGCTTTTAAATGGCAAAAGAGAAATTATGATGGTGTTTCTGGGGTGTAACCTGGACTATGGGACCTCTGAGTCCCCCAAATGCACTAACTTGGGCTAACTCTGACACTGCGATATCGATGTCAAGCTACAAACCTGTGACCAGCAATGCACTTGAACAGATATCCAGAAGTAGGGGCACAACTGGCTGAGTTCAACACTTTGTACATGTTAATGATCATTAGCAAGGCATTCCATGTCCATTGGCAATATACATTGATCTACATTACAATCATCACTGATTCAAACTCTTATTTTTATTATTTGTATTGTGGCAGCACGTAGGGAGCTAGTAATGGATTGGGTCCACATCATATTAGCCAATGTACCAACATACAAAAGCTGGTGCATGCCCCAAAGAGCTGGCAGTCTAACACTAATGCGTTCTCAAGCAAAGCTGCTATTTGTATCCGCAATACCAAACCCCTGCTTGAAACGAGGATGAACTCTATCCCAGTGATATTGATGTCAAACTACAAACCTGTGACCAGCAATGCATTTGAACAGATATCCACAAGTAGGGACACAACCAGCTGATTTTACATGAATGATTTTTTAATGAACCATTAACAGAGAAGCTTCAGCCACTTAATCCAGCTTCAACCTACACCCCAGTGTTGTGCCATCTCACACTGCTCAAGGCTTTCCTGGGAATGCAAGTTCATTAGTTCGCCACTCCCTGACTGTGGCATTGGACACACACTGCCTTTGTGAACTGAGCTGAGATTTTCTGGGCACTTCAACCAAAGCATGCTGTTTTAGGTAAAATATAAAACAAGCTTGTTTAACTACAGAAAGATAGCTTTACTATAAATGGTAGGTATAAAGGTCAGAGTTAGTAACCTGAAGAAAATAAAAGTAAACACACAGTCTAAGTTTGCTACAAACTAAGCAGGATTTGGATCAAGCAGTGTGTCTCTCTGACATGGTGCAAGCGGGTTACAGTTCCACAATACACTGACTGGACTTCCTTTTCCAGCCTGGGATCAATCTCCCTATTTCCAAGGCTGTCTGACAGACAATCTTCCAGTTGTTGAAATGAGGCAGGAGAGAGGCCAAGTGGTGGTGTTACTTCCCCTCTTATATACTTTCTTCCAGCTTGCTGGACAGATCTTTGCTGAGACATGAGTTAGACAGTCTCTGCTGGTCAAATCGTCGCCTCTGTTTATCTGCCTTCTCTGAGAAGTCTCTGGGGATAGTGGATTGGGTATTTGATGAGTCATGAATTGTCCCTCTGGCTTCTGATGGTTACTCCTTTGTTATAACTGAAAGGCTGGTTGCAGGTGTTCTCAGCTACACAACATATTTCAGTAACACATATAGCAATGCTTCATAACTTCACATATAATGATAGCACATACAATCCAACAAGTTATTAATGTTCAACAGATCAAGACTTTTAAAATGATATCTCACAAGGTGTACTTTGTATAAAACCTTTGTACAAAACCAGTTATGGGTGTTCCAGGATCTACTTAGAGGAACAGAGCATCACACAGTATATTATCTATTCCTGGTATAGATACCTTAAGTGTCATAGTGAAAGACTGATACCAGAAAATAGCAATAATGGACTTTAAAGAGAGAGGTTCAAATATGGCTGCAACTAGGGATTTACAGAGCATGGACCTAGATGTAGAGACTAACTGAATCTACCAGGGAAGTGGTATTTCTTGATACTTGATTGGGAGTAGGTAAAGTGCTTAGTGCACCAAACAACTGCTAAAGAATTTACCATAATTGGAATAGACATTATGAAGTTTTTGCCCTATGATTTTTTCTATTTATTTATAAAAATTGCATTCTTTAGGGGGAAAAAATCCAAAAGCAAAATGATTTTGTATGGTATGTAACATATTTAAATCAACTTCTATAGCTGTCATCCAGTCAACTGGTAACATGATAGCATTTTTTTAAAAAAGGCTCCAGAAGTGGTCCTGGCAATTAGAGGCTGGTAAGCCTAACTTCAATACCAGGCAAATTGCTCAAAACTTTAGTAAAGAGCAGAATCATCAGACACATACATAGGTGAGTATGATTTGTTGGGGATGAGTCAACATGGTTTTAGCCTCACCAATCTACTAGAAATCTTTGAAGGGGGCAACAAGCAGGTGGACAAGGGTGGGTGATCCAGTGGACATAGTGTAGTTAGATTTTCCGAAAGCCTTTCAGAGGTCCCTTACCAAAAATTCTTAAGCAAAACAGGCAGTCATGGGATAAGAGAGAAGATCCTCTCCTCTGTCAGTAATGGGTTAAAAGCTAGGAAACAAAGGATAGGAATAAATGATCACTTGTCAAAATGGAGAGAGGTGAATAGTGGTGTCCCCAGGGGTCTGTAGTGGGACCAGTACTGTTCAACATATTGATAATCCCAACAATACATGGACCTAAATTAGCTATTACCAGGGCTTTTTTTGTGATGGTACTCAGGGGTACTGGGTTCTGGCACCTTTTTTGTATGATGGTACTCAGGGGTACTGAGTACCAGCATCTTTTTTTCACAGCAATGAAGCCCCAGCTTCTGCTGCTGGTGGCAGCAACCGCTGTTCCTGGTTGAGTAATGGCCTTCTTTTTTTGTGTTTAAAAAAAAAAAAAAAAAAAAAAAAAAAAAAGACTGTGTATTTCCACTTAAGAAAGAGATTTTGACATCATTGTAGGTTGGTTTCTGAAAACATTCACTCAGTGTGCAGTGGCAGTCAAAAAAGCTAACAATGTTGGGAATTCATTAGGAAAGGTATTGATAAATAAGACAGAAAATATTGTATTACCTCTTAATAACTCCATAGCATGCCTACATCTTGAAACTGCGTGCAGATCTGGTTGTCCCGTCTCAAAAAATATCTATTGGAATTGGAAAAGTTACAGAAAAGGCCAATTAAAATGATTAAGGGGTTGGAAAAGCTTCCATTTGAGGAGAGAATAATAAGACTGGGACTTTTCAGCTTGGAAAAAAAGACAGTTAAGAAGGGATATGATAGAGGTTTATTCAATCATGACTGGTGTGGAGAAAGGAAATAAGGACATATTATTTACTTCTAATAACATTAAATCTAAGAGTCAGGAGGGGATTTTCACCCAGGGTAGATCAGCAGAGGCCCTGCGGGTGTTCGCCTTCCCCTGTAACTTGGGTCACTTGCTGGTAGTTTCTCTGTATCTTGGAGTCTTTAAACCATGGCTTGGGGATTTCAGAGACTTAATCATAGGTTAGGTGTCTCTTGTAGGAATAGGTGGCAGGGTCTGTGGCCGGAATTGTGCAGGAAGTCAGACTAGATCAGTGGTTCCCAATCTTTTTGGTTTGAGGGCAACAAATATAATTTTTAGTACCCTGAGGGGCCACCAGTCTATTTAATTAAATTTACATTAAAATTAGATTAATTAAATTCAAATTAAATTCTAATTAAAATTAATTAAAATCAATTAATTTAATTTAAATAACATTTTAATTAAATAGACTAGTGGCCCTTCAGGATTGTAAAAATAATATTTGTGACCCTCGAGCCAAAAAGATTTTTTAAATTTGAAAAAAATTGAAAGGGTTTTTTTGTTGTTGTTTTTAAAGGGTGGGGGGGCTGAATGCCCCTGAACAGGGCCAGTTTGTGCGTGGGCATGTGGGCCCCAGCAACAGCACAGCCCACACTCTCAGCCCTCCTCCCTACCCCCTGGCACACGGCGCTGCTCGCAGCCACCCCCAGCAGCCAGCACGCCCCACAGCCGTGCTGGCCGGCAGAGGCGGCTTTTGGGGTAGGCAAAGCAGGCACACGCCTAGGGCCCCAAGCTATAAGGGCCCCCACCTGCTATTGAGCTGTGTCTGCCTCAGTTGGCAGCAGCAGGAGGAGCTGGCCCCTGGGTCCAGGGCTGGGGGCAGTGGGCTGGGACTGTGGAGGGGGGGCAGGGCTGGGGCCGATGGTGGGGAACTGGGGCTGGCAGCAGGGGGCCCCTGTGGGCCTATAGGGGACCCCACAGGCCTTGCCTAGGGCCCCCAATAGACAAAGGCCGCCTCTGCCAGCCGGCTCCCCCTCCCAGCTGGGTGCCATGCTGTGCCGGTCTGCGTCCCCTCCACCCCCGGCTGTGCCGGCCCGCAGCCCCTGGAGCCCTGGCTGGGGCTGGAGAGGAGGCATGCGGCCGGGCTCCCAGCTGCACGCCGGGATCAGGTGGCTGTGGCCCAGCACCCAGCCAGTGGCCCGGGTAGCGCGGGCCATTTTAAAAAGCCCCACGGGCCAGGGGTTGAGAACTTCTGGACTAGATGATTGTATTGGTCCCTTCTGATCTCAAAAATCTATGAATCTGGGAAACTAAATCAAAGCTGAGATTCTCATGCACTCTCGTGTTTACAGCAGGTGGGACGTAAAGCACCAAGTATTATGAAACTCACGATAAAATGTGGGTTGGCAGCACTGCTGCTGCGCAAATTGCTTGGTAAATGAGGAATTTAATGGGAAGCTGATGTTCTGGGTGTTTGTAAATACCGCTTCCCCAACTAGCGCCAATTTAAGGCTATCTGCTGGAAATGTTAGTAGCATCAAAGAACTCAAATGTGTAGGATGATCAGGAGAAAACCTGAGCATGGGGGTTTATTCTCTGATTTCACAAGATTCTGCCAGATTGATTAAGTGGGAGTTCATAAAGAAAACAAACAAAAAATGCATACACTCAACAGCTTTGAGGGAAAACAAGACTGTTCGTGGATTTGGTTTTTGATACTTTGGTCAGTACTTAGATACTGGAGAATATTCTGGACACTGGTGAGATGGCTACTTTGGATTCTTTAAAAGCATCTGCAGAAAGCATGCTGTTATCATTACATTAATAAGAACGACCACCTTTGAACTGCAAAATTTACAGGCAACTTATTAATCAGGATTCTAAGATAATCTTGAAAATATCTACCATAATTATCAAGGGGGAGATTTTCAAAGGAGCATCTAATGGGAGTTAGGCACTATGTGCCTAATTCCCCACTGCTCCTAGGAAAAATTTCTTCCTGAGAGACTCGATTCATCCTGAGCAGATTTCTTAAAAGAAAAAACCACCACGCACATGTAGTGATGTTGATACATCTATCTGTAGGTGTTACAAGATACCATTTTAAGCAATAGTAATGCAACTGTACCTATGAGTGTGCTCATTGTAACCTCCTCCCTCTGTGCAGACAGAATGATCAGTTGAGTGGAGTTCAGGAAAAATACCTACGGGTTTTATATAAAACCCTTTTACATGAAACCACTGCCATCTGTTGTGTATAACAGAGTGTACTCCAAGAAAGTTAGTTATGCTGAGTGTATGCGTCAGAAGGGTCTTCTGTCCCTCTTCTTGATTCATCTAGTGATGGAGCCTCTGGCAATCAGGCTGGAAATAAGTTCATATGAATCAGTTCTTTCAAATTGTGGTTCTATGCTAATGACATAATATATCTGATTTCTTGAGGGCAAGAGTTAATTCAGTCTTCAGAGAGTAATGACATCTCATTTATTTTCTAAGTTCAAGATGAAATGGGAGTTCCCAACTGCAGTAATACCATTAAGCTTCATTCTACCCCCTGCTATCACACAATACATATTTACAACATTCAAAAGCTTTTCTTCAAAGAAAGCGTGGTGGTGGGAGGAAAGACTATTAAAGCCTAAATGGCATCTTTCTCATAGGACAATTTTGCTTGTTTTATGTATTGTTTTTACTATTCTTATCCTTCTTTCATTTTATAATGCTTGGTATATGACAATATAATATTTGCATTTTGTGTTTTCAAAGACATAGGAATATGTTATAAAGAGGTGAAATATATCAAAATAGGAGAAGCAAGTTTAATTATGTATTGATGATCCTTTTAAAAAAATCACTAACAAAGTAGCCTTTCTGCCAATTTAATACCAAAAAGTATTGACTAAATAGCCAATAGGCAATAAAAATACTGGCTAAATAAGATCAGCTAAAATAAAATAAAATAAACCAAACTTGGGTAAAAACTAATGTAGCAAGAATTAAAAATTTGCACATCAACTTTCAGACAACTTCAACAGCCCCTGCAAACACTGAAGCACATTCCTTCATTTTATGGCTGGTATACACACAAACTCTCACTGAAATAACTCAATCACATTTAATTCTCCCCTTGTGTTTTCTTGTTACAAGTTTGTTTATAGACATTTATTTCAGAATAAAAGCATCCTATTAGGATTTTGTTGAGCTACTCACTTAAACATTGGAACGAATCACAGTGTTTATAGTTAAGCACATGCATACATTTTACAAGATTGAGGCTTTGGATTGCAAATTGTTGGGGAAAGGGAAGCGTCTAACTCTGAGTTTTAAATCCTGTAAATTTACAGTTTTATATAAATGATTAATAATGCTTTCCTCCTCCCATTGAAAAGTTGCAAGAGGTTTTTCTTATTTCAGAATGATCAAAGCTGAGGGTGCAGAATAATCTACAAAGAACAAAAAGTTGTCCTGCTTCCTGGTCATCTTGACTTTAGCAGAATTGCACATCAGCAGTGAGGACCCACTCCTAAGTACCAGATGTTCCCACAATTGTTGCATGCTTTGATAATAATGTATCCTTGAACACATGATTAGACTTTTGCAAAACTGAGAACAATATATAAAGCTAAATCTATTGTCCATGTTCTGGGCTCATGTTGATTGTTTTTTTTTTTTAACAGTCTAGGGTACTGGTCTCATATTGCTCCAATAGGTATCAAATTTTCCTTTAAAGGTTCCAGAGTTGTTGCAAGCAAAATACTGCTAGATGGACAATTATGCTTTCTTATTATGGCAGTTCTGTTTATATGTTTACATTCTTCTGAAAACCTGTGTATTCAGAGGTATCAGCAGTTTGTTGAACTAGATGGGAGATGTCTAATCTTGACTAATTGGACCATCTGTGTTAGTTCTTGAAAGTAAATGACTACATTTGCACAAAAAAATTGAGGGAAGGCATCATTATTAAGAGGCAGAAATAAGATCTGGGAGGAAGATTTTTTGTATGACAGTATTTCAGTCTGAAGGGTGTATTAGGCCAAACTTGGGACTCAAGTTAGCAAAGGGGAACATTTTACTGCTAAAATGTTGCCATTAACCTTTTCTTTGATTGTCCTCCAACTGTATAACAAATCATTAAAAACCTAATTGGCAATGAATGGCCTTTGGCCTCTTTGAAAAGCAGGTGGACTGATACTTTACAACGTATATTGATTCTCTAAGATTATATCCAAAGTAGAATATGTCCTTAATATGAACAGCAGCTCAGACATTTTTCTTTCTTTCTTTCTTTCTTTCTTTCTTTCTTTCTTTCTTTCTTTCTTTCTTTCTTTCTTTCCCTCCAGAAGATTGATTGGGCCACCCAAGTAAACAATTTAAAATCCTTTCCCAACTAGCATTTATTCTTTCTGCCTGCTCAATTCCAGTTATATCAAAGTGGATTATGGAACTATTCCCCGCCATATTTAAAAGTAGGAGAAACAATATAAAATGTCTTCTTTGCATGGGAAATTAACTTCCTTTCAGCTATCTGCTGGTGTATTAAAGGCTGGGTATATGCTCCTTCAGAAAGAAATTCCTAATGGGTTTAAATCTTGGCATTCAATTTTGTTTAGCAAGCAGTCTTCTCTAGACTATTTCTCTTCCTGGCAGTCTTCAGAGAATCATCTTAAAGAATTTGAAGATGAAGAAAAAAGTCAATTCACAGATAAGACAATAAGCCTTATTTTAGAGATTCAGGTGTTTTAGACAAACACTTTATATAAAAGCTAGAAATTCCATTAGCAGGTTGGTGCATTCCAACTCAATCTTTCTCTCCCTTCTCCCTCACACAGAATTTACTAATCTATCCAGCCTCCACTTGTTTTGTTTTTTTATTTTTCCAAATTTTGAAAATATTAGACTTAAATTTTGTGGTGGGAGCAAATGTGTATACAATTACATTATAGTGACAGTATTGATAGATTATGTACTAAGTCTATTCAGCAATCTACAACGCATAACAATAAGTGTAATATAAAAGAAAAAAAACCTAGAGGAACTGAGGCTACTACTGGAAACACCAGATGCATTGAATATATCTACAGACAGCCCTATTTGTAGTAGGAAGGCATAGCACTGCAGTTCTACTGAGCTCGTCTCTCTTCAGAATCTATCTGGCATTGCTGAGCACTTCTGTTGAGAAAATCATTGCCAGTTTACTCAAGTCATTCCATAGTTCCTAGATCTTTTTAGTGAAAAAGAATTGCCAACTTGATATCATTCCTATCCATCCTCCCAATCTCTTACATATACACTGTAGAAACCCATCGATTAAGTTTTTTGGCCAGATCTGATAAACTTCTTATGGTGAAATTTTGTCCTCAGATGTATGTACAACACTTCTAAAAGTTAAGATACAAGGGCAGCATTTATTCCTTGTTCTGGCATCATGCACAATAGACTATGAAATTTATTTTTTGCAATCTGATCAATATTTAAAAACATTGTAAATACATAACATTGTCCTTACTTTATTACATGAATCTTTTAATTTTGTCCAGACTCTGTTGTATCAAGGCTCTTTTAGGGAACAGCCCTCTTCCTTATTTCTCAGGGGTTCTTGAAAGTGCGTGTTTCACTGTAGTGTTGAAACCTGTGGTGTTGGGTGTGCTTGGGGGGTGGAGAAGAGTAAAGCGGCTGAGGCTAAATCCAGCGTAGAAAGAAATTGTATTAGCTGAGTCAGGGAAAGATATTAAGTATATGGTGAGGGTTGCTTCTCTATCATCATTGAGGATTTTTTATGTCCCTTTTATCTCAGAGGTTTGCAACTTAAGGTGTTTTCGGACTTCTGGTTATTCCTTGAATACCACGTGATATTAGTAGTGCACGTTTTTTTCACTTATTTTTTTCTTCTATGTGGCTGAAGTAACTGCAACCAGTTCTCTCAGTTCCATGTTTCACCAGTCATTCATGGTTTTGCGACTTCAGATTTAAAAATGAATGAATTAGTTCAGTAGACTCTAATATATGCCAGCTTGGATGTTGCAGCTGGTACAGAATAAAAGTGACTATCTGCTTGCTGGTGGTTGCTGTAGAAAATATCTGTTCACTTGGGAGTCATTAAAATTTAATTTGGTTTGGGCTCTGGTTGTCTGAGATACCATGTTTCTGTATGTACTGTTGAACCAGTGGATGTAGCTGAAGAGCTTGAGCCACCAGTATCTCAATTTAAATAGCTTGGGGTCTGGGATGCTTGTCACAATGTCCTCAGTAGATGCTCCTGGCCTCTGGAATTCACTTTGGCTCCCTCTGATGAGCTGTGAATGTTGTTTAGTGTACCATAGAAAGCCCATCTTTTTATATTATCTAAGTTTTATTAAAAATCCAGGATTTTTATTGTTTGTTTTAATGAGATTTTTTTCATACATGGCTATCTCTTCAGTTAGGGATTAGCTCTTCATGTTTTCATTACTGGAGGACTAGATAAATTGATCCTTTAACTGCATGTAACCAGCCCTTGTTTAGTAGTATTTCTTGAATAAATACAATTATACATAATCTGTCCAAAATGTAGGGTGAGCCATTCCTAGCTGTAAACAATTTATCATCAGGGCCACTATCCTTGTTCAGATCTACCATGCCTGCACAGAGACTAATGACCATGAGTAGTTTTATTTCCCACAGATAAACCTTTTGCCTTCACATTAGTATATATGATAGATTTAAAACAAAACAAAACAAAACACAGTTGATTTCTAATATTTGTAACGCTATTTATTGATCTAGGACCAGATTCTACTCCTTTTATGTAGAGAGAGGGTGGGATGGAGATTAAAGATTATCTAGACATGGCTCAATACCTAAATAAATAATTTGCCTCTGGTTTTTAATAAGGCTCATGAAGCACTTGAGGGTAAGGCAGGGTGGCTAATTGGAACAAGGATATGGAGGTAGAAATTACCATATCTGAGGTGGAAGTCAAACTCAAACAGCTTACTGGGACTTAATTGTAGGGCCTGGATAATTTCTATCCAAGAATATTAAAGGAATCGGCACACTAAATTGAAAACCCATTAACAAGGATTTTTAATGAATCTGTGCACATCTGTGACTGTAGAATTGCAAATATTGCTCCTATTTTTAATAAAGAGGGGAAAAAACTTATCCAGGAAACTACAAACTTGTTAGTTTGACTGTAGTTGCATGCAAGGTTTTGCAACAAATTTTGAAAGAGAAAGTAGTTAATGATATAGAAATAAATGGTAATTGGGTAAAATAAATAATGGTTTTACAAAAGATTAACATGATCTTCTTTGAAAAGATGACTGATTTTGTTTTAGGCCAAAGAAATACAGTAGCTCTCATATTTCTGGATTACAGTAATGTATTTAATGTAGTTCCACATGAGAAATTATTAGTTAAATTGGAGAACGTGGGGATTAATATGAGGATAAACAACTGGTTAAAGGGGAGACCATATAAGGTCATAGTGAAAGGTGAATTGTCAGGCTGCAGGGATGTTAAAAGTGAGTTCCACAGGGATCACTCTTTGGACCAACCTTATTTATATTTTTATTAGTGACATTGATACAAAAAGTGGCAGTGTGCTAATAAAATTCATGGGTGACATGAAGTTGGGAGGTATTGTCAATACAGAGGAGGACTGTTATCATAGAGGAAGACCTAAACAATCTTGAAAACTGAGCAATAGGAATGGGATTAAATTTAATAGTGGAAAGTGCAAGGTCATGCATTTAGGGACCAACAACAAACATTTTTGCTATAAGCTGGGGATTTATCAGTTGGAAGTGACAGAGGACAAGAAAGAGCTGGGTGTATTGGTTGATTACAGGATGGTTATGACCTGCCAAGTGATGTGGCCATGAAAATGATTAATGTAGTCCTAGAATGCATCAGGTGAGGTATTTCCATTTCTAAGGAAGTGTTTAATACTATTACAAGCTACTGGTGAGAGCAGATCTGGAATACTTTGTGCAATTCTGGTCTCCTATCTTTAAGAGAGATGAATGCAAACTGGAACAGATGTAGAGAAGGGCTACTATGATGAACTAAGGAATGGAAAATGTACCTTATGAAAGGGAACTCAAAGCACATGGCTTGTTTAGCATAACCAAAAGAAGGCTGATTGGAGATACGATTCCTCTCTATAAATACACCAGAGAGATAAATACCAAGGAGGAGGAGATGTTACTAAATGAAGCGCCATTCTGGATTAAAGAACAAACAGATATAAACTAATCAACAACAAGCTTAGACTTGACATTAGAAGTAGGTTTCTAACATCAGAAGAGGGAAGTTCTGAGACAGCTTTCCAAGGGAGCAGTGGAGGGAAAAACCCAATGTGTTTCAAGACTGAGCTTGATAAGTTTATGGAAGGGATGGTGTGATGAGACTGCCTACAATGGCATGTAGCCGATCTGCTGTTGCTAGCAGCAGATATATACAATGGCTGATGATGGGACACCAGATAGGGAGAGCTAGACATTATAATAGCAAATTGTTTCCCAATTGTCTGACTGGTTGGTCTTGCACACATGCTCAGTGTCTGACTGACTTCCATATTTGGGTTCACGAAGGAATTTTAAATTGGGTGAGTTTGACAGAGACTTTTTTTTTTCTCCTCTTCCTTTGCAGCATAGCATATAGGTCACTTTTATGGTGAATGGTAGAAATTTTTCATTTTTTCTGCCCAAATCAGAAGTGTTGATATTCCATTTTTCCCCTCCTTTTATGTCTTTTTTTTTCTTTGCCAAGGACTTTGATAGGAAAAAAATCAAGTCAATTTTTCCCCTACTTTTTAAAATATTTTCCTCTCTTTTTTTGTTTTTCTTTTTCAAGGATTTCAATATCTGAAAAGTTACAGAGTGACAAAAGGAAAAATGAAACTAACCTAAATATTCATTCTTTCTTTGAAAAAAAAAA
This sequence comes from Pelusios castaneus, assembly GCA_007922175.1. Taxonomy (NCBI): domain Eukaryota; kingdom Metazoa; phylum Chordata; order Testudines; family Pelomedusidae; genus Pelusios; species Pelusios castaneus. The sequence continues at coordinate 2,793,448 of ML685796.1, forward strand.
CTTGAATTTTTATTTTTTTTCCTAAAAAAATCTATCTTACTTTTGACCAGCTCTACCTAATACATTTGTTAAAGCTTTGGTAATATATACTATGCTTGTTTTCACATGTCAAGAAGCTAAATAGTTACTGAGTTGGAGCTATATGCTTCTGACAAAAAAGATAATTGCATTTCAAAATGGGAAAAAAGCTTACTAGCCTTTCTGCTCTTTCTACAGATGTTTACAAGTAAGAGGCTTCTATTACTGTATAAATCGAGGATTTTCTGTAACTTGAAGTCTTAAAATCATGGTTTGAGGATTTCAGTAACTCAGCCAGAGGTTATGGGTCTATTATCGGGGTTAGTGGATGAGGTTCTGTGGCTACAGTGGAAAGGAGGTCACACAAGATGATCATGATGGTCTCTTCTGTCTTTAAAGTCTATGAGTCTATGCATGTTGAGTATATGTTAGCCTGAAAGTAGTCCCAATTGTTAAGGGGTGGCAGAATCTGGCTTTTATTTTAGTCAGTTAAGTTTGGTAAGAGTTCTTATTTGCAGGAATGTTTTTAGAAATGAAAGACCCCATGAATACCAGTGTGAATAAATTTTGGAAGATTATATAGGTTGGAAAGACACTTAGATATTTTGAAAAGTTTCTTATTTTTCACTTATTAGAGTCCTAAAATATATAAATATTTAAAGATTGAGGGGGAAAAAAGGAGGTAGAGTTAGGATGGACTCAGTTCGGCTAGGAAATAGCAACAACAGCATGTGACTTTGATAATGAATCACATGGCACACATAGCAAAATATGAATCCTGAGGAACTGTTTTTATTATGCTATTTTTCCAAACTACAAATGAACACATTTCCAGAAATCACCCTCCTTTGCAAGTAACGTGTATTCAGAAAAGTGATACAATTTGTTGGATCAATTCTAAGCAGAGAATAATTTGTCTGTCTTTATTTAGAGTTATTGCAGTGCTGCTATGATGATATGAATAGGTACCTATTATTCAGTATTTCATGTTTAATCAAAATAGCATCTTTACATAAAAGATCATAAGTTCATAAAATGTACTGAAGTTAAATTGGTGTCCCCTTTTAAAAATATTAAAAAATGGAAAACAATATCTGAGGAAGGTATTTCATAGTTTACACAGCTGAATAGACAGAACAAAGACAGCTGGAGGAGTAAGCTTTTTAAAAAAATTATTTATTTAGCTTGTACATTTCCCCAGCCACATGCATATGGACAGCCCATCCTTCTGGAGATAAACACCTGGTATTAGAATGTTTTGTCTCAGTAAATGTTTTTGTACAGATACAACACTTCCTTGTTTGCTGGAAAAGTAACAAGACATATGACATGATTATATAAATAAAGTATGTAATAGGTATCCATATAAATGTAAGAAACTGTTATTTTGTCATGTAGGTAACCATGCTATTATTTCTGCAAGGATAGTTTTGTTTCTCTGTATATAGTATTATCAATAGTGATTACAATAACTGGATAAAGAGAAGGGAGAAAAGCTGATCTCAAAGGAAAAATGTTTGAAAATCTGTTTTTTGGAACAGAGAAATAGTGGATAAACTTTGGAATGTATTGTTTTTAAATGAACAATCATTTGAATTTGTTTTTGGTAGATAAGTGTTTTTGATCTCTGTTCTTGTAGAGGTGGTATTTTAACTGTAGTTCTAAAGATAGAAGTGGTTTAAAGAGTAATATTAGGTAGTAACAAAGATAAATAAATCTGTTAGTCTTTAAAAGTGCCACAGGACTCTGTTGTCTTTCTACAATAGACTAACACGGCTACCCCTTTGGAATCTGAAAACACAGTAAGATTTGTTAGAAAAACAAAAAGTAAGATGTTTATTTACACACTTTGCTGTTACTACTAGTACTACTGCTAAAATAATAATAATAATAAAGATAAAATAATCTGATATGAATAAGGTGAGATTAAGTATTTTTTTTCTCCCTTTGAAATAAGTGTGTAGAGAATCTTGATTCTTAGTTCTTAGAGCTGAATGCTTCGTGCTACTCAATGCATTATACAGTAATAGAAGCCTCTTACTTGTAAACATCTGTAGAAAGAGCAGAAAGGCTAGTAAGCTTTTTTCCCATTTTGAAATGCAATTATCTTTTTTGTCAGAAGCATATAGCTCCAACTCAGTAACTATTTAGCTTCTTGACATGTGAAAACAAGCATGGTATATATTACCAAAGCTTTAACAAATGTATTAGGTAGAGCTGGTCAAAAGTAAGATAGATTTTTTTAGGAAAAAAAATAAAAATTCAAGTTTTTTTTTTTCAAAGAAAGAATGAATATTTAGGTTAGTTTCATTTTTCCTTTTGTCACTCTGTAACTTTTCAGATATTGAAATCCTTGAAAAAGAAAAACAAAAAAGAGAGGAAAATATTTTAAAAAGTAGGGGAAAAATTGACTTGATTTTTTTCCTATCAAATTCCTTGGCAAAGAAAAAAAAAGACATAAAAGGAGGGGAAAAATGGAATATCAACACTTCTGATTTGGGCAGAAAAAATGAAAAATTTCTACCATTTGGAAGGTTTAAGTTTGCAGCTTTAGAAAAAAGGCCTATTTTTTTCTTTTGGGAATGAATGGGGGCTTAGGGGAAGAACAATTTCAACAACCTGTTTTAAGATAGGACTGAATGGTTGAAGCTATACTACTACTGTGCTTATCTAATTATTGTAAATAGTTGTGGAGGAAGACTCTAAAAGAGAGTAGTCCCATATAGAAAAACGGGGGATTATATTCAACACCTTGTGCCTGTTAATGATCATTAGCAAGGCATTCCATGTACATTGACTGTAAATTGATCTGCATTCGGGACTTGGCCTGATTACAACCATCACTGATTCAAACTCTTATTTTCATTATTTATATTGTGGCAGCACATAGGGGCCTACTAATGGATTGGATCCACATCGTATTAGCCAATGTACAAACATATAAAAGCTGGTCCATGCCCCAAAGAGCTTGCAGTCTAACTACTAATGCATTCTCAAGTAAAGCTGCTATTTGTATCCGCAACACCTAATCCCTGCTTGAAACAAGGATGAACTCTACCACTGAAATAGCAGTTTCTACTTTTTTACCCTTTCTGATCAAGGGTTCATCCTGGTACAGGTACAAAAAGGTGCCGGTAACTGATAGATGGCCACCAATGACTGGTATCTGAGCAAATCCTGATGCACATTGAGGCCTTTTTTTCTCTTTATTGAGTGAATTGTTTGTATTACATCTGTTCCTAGATGATTATTCCAATTAAACAAACAGAGTCCTGTAGCACTTTTAAAGACTAACAGATTTATTTATCTTTTGTGGGAGAAAATCCCACTTCGTCGGACACTTTGAAGATGGAAAACTTACAGACCCGAAAGGAATATGCAACTCCTAGACTCTGGTCCTGGCTGTCCAACTGTGTGCTTTTGGCCCAGTTACCTTTGCTGTTTTTCCTTCCCATGTGTAAAATGAGTGGCAATATTTATATGTCATAAGGATGTGCAGATTGATTTATTACAGTAGTACTGTATCAATTCACCATCTAAGTGTTATAAATTTCAGTCAACATTTTGCTCTTTGGCGTTGGGCAAAGTTTTCAAATGCTTAATAATAGAAGCTGAATAGTTAAGGTGAGGTGCTTATTAGACTAGGTAATGCCATTATGGCTGGACCAGCTACTTTGTCTCACTCCCAACTCATGGTCAATTCTGGTGGTGGCATTGTGTAAATCACAGAAGGTAATTATGAATCTTCACTGGGTAATTGAGGCTTCACTACCTTCTGGCCTACCTAATGGCATTGACTGCTGTTTTGCATCAACCCAGTGTTAACTAACTTCCTCTGATTATTAGTTAAATGCTATTTTCTTTCCTCTGTACTGGACCAACCCTCCTGCCCCAAAATAAATTTACATGCCATGAACATGTATGAACATGTTTCTATACAGCTTGCTTGTTTACTCGTCTCATTCCCCATTCTTATTTGTTAAAACATTTTAAATTACTGTCACCAACAAGGTACAGTACTGAAAAATGTGGGTATGAATTAAGATACAGATTTTAATCTGTCATGGACAATAGTATAACAGAAGAGCATTGGAAGCATGTGACCTTATCCAGATACAATGTAGACTAGTGAGTAGCATGTGGCTCCTGGCTTCTAGCCTGGAGTGCCCTTTACACTGCTTTTCTGTTGTTGCCTCTAATCCTGGACTGCTCACAATCAGCCTCTAGCATGTAAACCTCTCCCAGCTATGTGTGCGCATTGGCAACCTGCCAATCACAGCCAGGCTTTTACCAGGCTGAATTATACTGCCAAGTGACCCCAGTGACTCCCAGTCCAAGATTTTTCCCTAGGAATGTATGTCTTTACTGTTCAACTTTCTCCTGAACAGTACAAACTCATATAAAGTCTATTTATTTAATTAATAGAAATGATATGCACAAATCCCATTTTCCCAAATGGAGTTTCCAAAGCACTTCAATTCAAAGACACACGGGTTTAGATAAAACAAGTTTATTAATGACAGAGAGATTTTCAGTGAATACAAGTAATTAGGCATAAAAGTAAAACATGTTTACAAGAAAAATAAAGATAAAACACCAGTGCCAAAATTAATAATCTATGTTAAATTTGAAGCAAAATTTTTCTCACCACATGCTCTCAACAGTTTTACTGGCTGCTTCATCCTTTTCACTCCCTGGGCACTGGCCGGGAGAGGATGGGGGGGTAGGATGGACATTGAGAACTCAGTAGAGATGAGCTTTGTGCCCTCAGTTCTGATTCTGGCAACACAGAAGCTTCTGGAATGAGCAATTGCAGGGAAAGTCCTGAGCATGCTTAATATAGACAGAATCTTTGGAGAATTTAGCTAGCAAATTCTAGTAAGTCTCCAGTAACCACATGTGAACTGAGATTTATAATTTGGGCGAATTTGAGCTCTTTTCCTCAAGGATTTTAAAAGGCACAAAAACACTGTTAAATTTCAAACCTTTGCATAGCATTGAGGCACTAGAACTTCGTAATGAAATAATTGTAACAATTTTCCTATTTTGGGCAAAATAACATATTTTTCACTAATCTCATTCATGGAAATGGCAAATATATTTTAAAAAAAAAATGTATCCAGAGCCAGATATCTGGCATGGGAAACTTCATCCTGAATGGTTAAAGTTTAGCAAAGCTTATAAGCAACTGAAAATGGAGTCTTATAATGGGAATTGTTGAGTAATCTTAATTATAGATGTTATCAGCTCTGCCATTAGTTGGGATTGTACTGAAATTATTGTACATGTGTTTAATCAAAAGTAGATTTTTCCATTTTCAGTGCTTTGTCCATAAAATTTGTTGACAATAGCAATTTGACAATGCATAAAATAAATCACTATATTTTGTGAGGTTATGAAGCTGGATTGATATGCTTTATTACTAACATCTTGCTATAATAAACAGTCTAATATAATAGCTGTAACAGTACCATATATTACTCTATCTACAATTCTGCTTATAATTCAACTTTGACCAAATGCCACTTTTACTTATTCTCTGTTTATCCAAACCATAAAATTAAATATTTAATACAACTTTAGTTTAAGATATGCATGGTGCTTTGAAAATATAAAACTGTGATTGTTAATACTGATATTTATTAATGAATGTATTAATTCATTTAAATCAATATTTAGCATTCTTATTTTGTAACTCCACTATTTAATAGTGTCTATTATGGCTCGAAATACTGAGACAATGGAATGGGTGCTTGATGTGAAAGTAAGAAGAAGGTGTAAAACTAAAAAAAAAAAAAAAAAAAAAAAAAAAAAGGGGCTGAAATCTCATTTTCATAAGTTTCTTACTCATCCAGGAGACTTATGATGTGGCTTAGAAACCTGAATTTTACCTAGTCTAAGTAGAGAATTAATTATGCTTATGATGCTGCTCAGCTTTTGTGTATTGCTTTTCATAGGTGAAGGGACATACAAAATACAGCAGTGTATTTTTGTTATTGTTAAGTTAACAAAAGAGAGAACCAAGGAGTGTCCACATTTTAGGAAAGGGAGATTTTCCTTTTTTCTTGGGAGACATCATAGTAAGGCTCTTTTTAACTGAATTGACCTTGATTAGAATTAAGTTAGCATTAACTGTGATAGAATTAACTTAGTTTTTGTGGGAAAGAAGAGCACTTGAGAGTTAGAATAGAAACAGGCAGCTGTGTTTTATACAACATCTGGATTGAATCCACATTATCAGCTGAATTGTAAATGGAATAAAAGAAAGCAATGGCAGATGAGAAGGATTTCAATGGATTATGTCATCAAATTACTACGGCTAGTAAAAATATTCAGGTATTGATGGTGAAAGACTTCTTTGATATAGCAGCTTTACTTCAAAAACTTATAAATACACATTGATTTGCAATAAAGAACTGTAATGAATTTCTGATATGGCACTTACAACCTAATGCTAAATATTAAGGGTGAGCTATCAAAAGAATGTGTATTTCTGTTATTAGAGTTGCTTTTATTGATTTTTGTTACGCATTCAGGGATGCCATATGTGATAAGTTTATTTCTAACTTTAATTGGAAGACAAAATTGTGCTATATTAATGATGCTGGATTGGTATACCTTATTAACCTCCTCTTTTCTGTAAAAGCATGTGGAAACATGCTGCCTAATGAAATGCCATTAGTTAAAATATAGGAATACTGCATGCATTCAACTTCATTACTCTTATTAGTCAGCAGATCGAGGGATGTGATTATTCCCCTCTATTCAGCACTGGTGAGGCCGCATCTGGAATACTGTGTCCCGTTTTGGACTCCCCACTACAGAAAGGATGTTGACAAATTAGAAAGAGTCCAGTGGAGGGCAATGAAAATGTTTAGGGGGCTGGGGCACAAGACTTACAAGGAGAGACTGAAGGAACTAGGCTTATTTAGTATTCAGAAGAGAAGACTGAGGGGGGGGGGATTTGATAGCAACCTTCAACTACTTGAAGGGGTGCTCCAAAGAGGAGGGAGCTAGGCTGTTCTCAGTAGTAAGGAACAATGGTTTCAAGTTGCAGCTGGGGAGGTCAAGGTTGGATATTAAGAAAAACTTTCTCACTAGGAAGGTGGTGAAGCATTGGAATGGGTTACCTAGGGAGGTGGTAGAATCTCCATCTTTGGAAACATTTAAGGCCTGGTTCTTTTCTTCTATGAGGCTTGATCTACATTGACTGGGAAATTCGGCGGCAGTCAGTGGGAGATAGAGTACCTTGCCTATGTAGCTTCTGTTTCTTCTGTTGACTTCCTAACGTCTTCTTAGATGGGAAATGCACTTCCATCAGGCTTGTGTTACTCTTTTATTGAGGGTAAATTTATTAAGTCAACGTCTGGATTGTTTGAGAGGGTCTTCATTCTGCTCAGTAGATCCCAAAGAATCAATCTGACAGCGAAGAATTTGCTGCTCTCAGTGAAGACATACTCTTAGAGTTACTGTAAACATTGCTTCAGTTTCCTGTTCTAACTTGTAGAAATGGATCAAGCTAGTTCCAAGTTCCAGAGAGGTAGCCTTGTTAGTCTAGGTCAGCTAAACAAACAAGGAGTCATGTGGCACTTTTAAAGTCTAACAGTTTTATTTATCGCATGAGCTTTCGTGGGAATAGGGTGACACTTCAATCTCCCTTCACATTCCATGAAAACCATGTCTGATCCAGTCCTCCAAAAAGCTTATGACCTCCCCCAGCTTTGTATTATTTGAAAATTTATAAATGTACTCTCTGTTCTATTATCCAGATCATTTATGATGATATTGAATAGAATCAGGTCCAGAAAAGATCCCTGAGGGAACTTACTCAATGTACTTTTTCATCTGGACTGTGAACAATTGATGATTACTCTCAGACTATGATTTTCCAACCAGCTGTGCACTCACCTTATAGTAGGTTTGTCTAGAGGCTATATTTCCCTAGCTTGGTCATGTGAAATTGTATCAAAAGCCTTATTAAATCGAGGTATATCACATTTACTGATTCTCCCTATCCACATGACTTGCTTTATTTTATTTTGTGTGTCTGGCTGAGTGGGTGGTGATGTTAGAGCGACAGTGCAGAGACAACTTTTTACCACTGTGTAAAAGGGAGACATTGCATTGGTCCAACCGCTGAACCCTCCCCCGACTTCCCCAACTACGGCAAGACGGGCGTTACTGGGTCTGAATCTTCACTCCCTTACATTTTGTGTCATCATTTATATCTGTGTAAAGCATTATCATTCTAATTTTGTTTGAGCTGTTACACTCTCTTTGCACAGAACTAGTGACTACACAAGATGCAAACTGCAAAATGAGGACAAGTGGATTATCTGTCTTCTATCTCCATTCCATTGTTGAGAGAGACACAAATTACTGAACATTTGAGTTACATTTGGACTTTTAAAGCCAGTGTAGGGAAAGCAGCTGATGCTGCAAATGGGTTAAGCATGTTTATAGAAGGATGTAGTAGAAACTGAATGAGAGAGAATTTTCCAACTATATATGTGGGAAGGAGCTTAGTGTGAAAAATTGCAAAAATAAAGAGAGAAACTATGACTCCAGTCTTAGTATTAATCTTTAACATTCTTACTTTACAAAGATATTGTTTTCATTGAGTCTTTACCTAACATTGTCCTAGATTAGTCTCTAATAGATATAATGAGTAATCACTGGACAAAGTGTAAATGCATCCTTTTAATGGAAATTCTATCAATATTACACTTTCCTGAAATGTCCTTTATAAATTTATTTTCAATTCCATTATCTTGAAGTTTTTGTAACTTACTCATTAATTTCCATTGGTCACAACCTCAGTCTCAATATACAGAATGACTTGTTAATTTTGTACTTATGAACTTTAAATAATGTTATTCCATCCGAAAAGGACAAATTCTGAGGTACCTTGTGCCGTTACATCAGGGCGTAAAATGAGATAATATTATCCAGAAAAATGGGGACTATCTGGCAGCACATGCATGTGCAGCAACACCAATAGACAGGAAACATTGCAAATAGCAACTCCACGTGTGATTTCTGACTCCAGACTTATAGGGTGGGGGGATAAAAAAGCTGGAATATTCCACAAGCAGTAACACTTCACCTTATGCAGATCTTCTCCCCTCAAGTCATAGAAATGATCCAGTAAATTGAGGTACAATGTTTTGTTACTCTGAGCTGCAATAAGTTCTGAGATGAGCTATGGAAGGAAACAGAATTTACATACTGGACAGATGAGAGACTAGAGACTCCTGCTACAACATGAATGATCCTTGCTTCCATATGCATAAGTTGTGGAAGGAAATCTCGACCCCTCCCCCATTATATGTGTGGCATTCAAACTGTTAAGGAACAGATTGCTTTTCAGCCCCACCTGTGGTGGGATTCTCATATGTCCAATTACAGGTAATTAGTGTCAACACCCTGTAAGAACTATTTTGGTAATAATATTTTATGCGTATATTAATACATACATTTACAAGACACCTACCATTGCCGGTCACTTTTTGTGGTTTATATTAGTGTATTATCATTATAATTCCATGCTACCTAGAGATTTAAGACTGAGAATGCAAAGCGATTTGGCCAAATAACTGAGGTCAGTCTATTCTTAGAGCAGTCATGAAAGAATCTAGGGCAAAGGCCAGACAAGAGTCTCACTACTCTAAATGTGGCGAGGCTCAATATTAACTGCACTTCTGATAGAAGCAACTTTCACAGTGCTGCCAAAGATAATTCATCTTAGGATACTCGCACATTTGGCATCTTCATCATGCAACCCCTCAAAGCAGCTGAGTGTCACTGGGTTTTGTGAAGCTGGCAGCCAGAGGTGACCCCAGATTTCCACCTGAGCAGCCCTGTAAACTGGTTCCAAGCTACCCTCCCAAACCAGACATGAGGAGTGAGAGAGATTCCCCAGAATTTTATGGCCATGTTTGTAAAAAAATCTTCATAAATATGCAGATTAGTTCACTGCATAATTTTCACATCATGCCTTTCGTGGAGCTGCACACAACTTGGCAGCTGTGCTACTGTGCATGCCCTACCTCGACACCTGCTAATATCTCCTGCCATAAGCGTCGGACAAAGTGGGATTTTCTCCCACGAAAGCTCATGCGATAAATACATTTGTTAGTCTTTAAGGGTGCTACAGGACCTAGCCTAGAGTTTTAATGGAACTGAATGAAACTACAATGTGAATAAAGGGCAGTGTGATGGGGAGGGAAGTATCTTCTTGGTAACACACATTAGTAAATCTAGGTTTACCAGTATTTGAGTGGAAGGTGCAGGGATTGGAAGAACAGGTAGCCTATTAAAATGAAATCTGTTTCTGGATCTGTTTGTGTCATAGACCTGTTCTCTTTTAATGAGCATTCCTCTTTTTTTTTTTTTTTTTTTGGTCCTTTTATACATTAAAAAGGGTCTGGAAACTACTGTTCTATTTTGGGATAGTTTAGGGAAATTCTCACACTCCCCTCCCTCCCTCCTTCTTTCCCTCCAATAATCTGAGCTTTAAGGTACTTTCTATTATACTTTAGAAAACAGAATCTACTTGTATATTGGCCAGTGTTTTTAAACTTGGTTGCCTACTGCTAGGCAATGAAACTCATATTTAAGTTCAGGGAAACAAGGGCTAAGAGCACAGCACTGTCTGGTGCGCTGTAAAAAAACTGTGTTAAGTAAAATGACTGCAGCATTAGGAACCAGCTGAAGATTTCCCACTTCTGCGTCCCACATACATCCACACACACAAGATTGGTGACGTCATTCATTAAGCCTGAAAGACATTAATATGTCTAGCCCAAATGTGAAAAGGTGGGTTTGACAGTTTTTTGACCAGCTATAGATGAAATAATGCATTTTCAGCAGACATAACTGTTTAGGTAAACAAGAAATAAGTACATGTTTACATAAATGCTTGTGAAGCAGATTGCTACATTTCATTCTTTACTATCAAAGCTAATATGAGATCAGTGGAGATAGTCGTAGGTAAAATTACTCATGTGTAAAGTGTTTGCAGCATTGAATCCATAATGCCCTCATGAAAAGTTCTGTGCAGTGCAACCCTACAGAATAATCTCTATAAAGTATACCATCAGAACCTATGTTCTTCTATTATTCTGTCACTATAGGCAGCTTTAAATACAACATGCAAAAGAATATCAAAGCATTTCAGAGAAACAAGGTCAGTGAGAAGTGAGTGCTCATGGGCATCAAAAATATGCTGAATCATGAAAACAGATTTTACAAGAATATCATTTATTCAGCCTGTCTGCCTTCATGGCAGCCCAAAACATTACACTATATTTATTAGAATTAAAAATATTTTTACTACATTTTTGAAAAAACAAAAAATCAGTATCACTAGCTTTTCACTCAGGAATCTTTGCCCCCATTTTTAAGTTCAGAGTGGAGACAGACAGCATTTGGCATCCAGCACTTCATATTTCTTTCCAGCAGCCAGGCTTTGATGTTCAGATAATACCTTACTTTAGTGTGGCTTAATTGAAGCTGCAACTTTAAACAGCTGCTTTTATTTTTTTTTTATTATGCGAGATTAATTGATTCGGACTATGGTATTTCAGAAATAAAATAAAATTAATTTGGTTCAAATCTGAACAGGAACTGTGTATAATTATTATTTCAGATCAATCTAAAAAATTTTGAATAATGCAGAAATCTTTTTCCGACTGTACCATGGTGCGGCCTATGTAAACAAAATCAGAGGCCCATAAAAATTTACTAGACGTTGGGGCTATTGCTGGAAGTATGTAGTGATGAACTAACTAGCTCTGAAAATTATTTACTTTCTTTTCCTCTTCAGCAATTAAGTACTCAAGATTTTTATACACAGCTCTTGTAGGTATTTTGGCTCTGCATAATTCAACCACCCTGCTAATTGGATTCTGGATTTAGTTGTAAATATATTAACTGTGTTAACCCAAACTCCATGGGGGCCGGTACCGGCTTTAGGTTGTGATGTTCCTACCCTTTGTTGATATTTGAACTAACGTCATCTTCCTTTGTCAATATTTAAACGATTGATACATGGGAATGGATTTTAAAAGTTGAGCACATAAAGTTGTTATTTAAAGGTAGACTAAGATATGGTGTTGATGAAAGATATCGTGTTCCTCTGAATGACTTGTTGCATGCCACACAAAAAACGGTGTCTTTATAGTACAAATCGCAATTCATTGGTGGGAGAGAGAGACTGATCTTCCATTTACAATAAACTGTGTGATACCTTTATAACATTAAGTCGTAGTCTAGGAGAAGAAAATCTCCATCACAAGATTACTATTACCTTAAACTAAAGGTCACTTTGAACATATTGATTCCTGGTCTACGCAAACATCATGCATCTGTGATATTGGTTTCCATTTGTAAACTTCAGACATATGTAATGTGGCATAATGAGTTTTGAATACTGTTGAATCATAGAATTCATAGATTCGTTATTGTATTACTCCAGTTTTATGCCACTGAAATCAATGGTTCAGATCCACCTGTTGGGTGATACAAAGAGGCTGTAAAGCTGTTCTAAATATGCAGTTTAGGATTTCTCTAATGGTGGGGTGTTGTGTGGTATGTTGAGATAAGGGGGGCACCTGACTGGAACCTGCTGCACACCACTTATCCCTGGCTAGCCTAATGCCTCATAAATGGCCGTTACAACTGACCTAGGATGGAACATCCGTGAGAGGCTTTAATTTATTCTGGTGGATGAATCAGCTGTCAGCCACCATGGTGAGTAAGGAAATACAGAAGTCATGAACCAGATGCCTTTGTGTTGTAACTGCAGCTCAGTTTCACTTGATTCAAGTGTTTGGTGTACATGAGAAAGAAACAATGTTAAATCAGACCTCTTCACTACAGTATGGGTTTCCTTGTTCAGACAGATTATATAATCTAAGACTAAAACAGGCCCTGATTGAGTTTGCAATGCCTCCTTGCACCTGAGAGTTCTAAAGGATTTGAACAAGAAGCTCTTTGACACATTACTGGTGATTTTTAACAAATCTTAGAATAGTGGGAAAGTTCAAGAAGAAGGGGCAGGGGGGAACTGAGTGTGCCAATGTTTAAAAAGAATAAAAGGTATAACTTGGGCAGCTATAGGACAGTTATCCTGACATCGATTTTGAGTAATATGAAGGGAAAGCTGGCACTGGATGCAATCAATATAGAATTACAGGTACTGAGATTAAGGAGACCTAGATGCACGTCCTGGCTCTCCCAAAGATATCCTGACTGACTTTAGGAAGTCAGGTAATCTCCTGGTGCCTCAAAACCCCATCAGTAAAATGGAGCTAATAATAATTCTTTTGTCTGTTTTATCTATTTAGAGTCAGACTGTAAATTCTTGTGGAAGAAGGCTGTGTGTGTGTAGGTGGATGTGACACAACAGGTCCCAGTACTGGTTGCAGTCTATATCATATCGTAGTCACTATCATAATACTCCCACGTTCTGCAACTAGACGACTTGCTGTTTATCATTAGCCTTTATTTCCAGTCTGTTAGTTAGTTTTCAATTCACATGCCAGTGTAACTCGTTCAAGCCTCTTTGAGTTAATGGGAGTTGTGTGTCGAGTGTCTAACGGGCTGAGCCCTTTCTCACTGTAACTGAAAACAAAAGCAGCAACAAAATGATATAGGACATGGATTGTAAAGGGTTTCAGTTTCTAATGATCATAAAAGGAGAAAAAATGATATAAGAAGTTAGTTTGGCAGGGAATGTAGTGTGGACTATTTCTCATGCTGCTGTTGGATAAGGGTCAGGTGTCCAGGATGATTGCTCTGATCTATCTGCTATCCTTGACACCATTGATCATCCATCTGGAAATTTCTGGAGTAGTAGGTAGATTAACACTTAAACATTTTTTTTTTTCTTTGAGGCATCCCAGAGAATTCTGTTGGGTAGTTTCACTTCTCATTCAGAAATCTGCAGGCTTTAGTTCTGTCTCATGTTCTGTTCCCCTAATATATTAGGCCATTAGCAAATTTAGCAAGGAATATTAATTAAGCTGTTTTCAGTTTGTGGATGACACTCAACTTTGCATTTCTTCCTCATTCAACTTAGCTGATGCAATTGAACAATTTAGCCAATATCTAATAACAAAATAGGTACATGGACAAGCACCGGCTAGGTGAGGCTCAGTCCAAATTAGATTGAGGAAGTACTATCTGAATGGAGGAACTGACACCAAAATTGGGGGAGTTTATTTTTTGGCTTCCTTGACAGTGGGAGTATGCCCATTTTTCATAACACGGGCTCACAACCTTCTGCTTTAAGTGAAACCACAACTATTTGAAGCTTTATTCCATGTGCACTTGACCAGAAGGCTATATCGTCCATACTTTCGGATGTGGGACCTTGCTATAATTACCCACTTCTGTATCACACTAAAATCAGATTATTGCAATGTGCTGTGTCTTATAGGGCTACCCCTTCTAGAGACCATTCAGACACTTTGGCTAGGACAGAATGTGGCTGCCCATTACCTTTGTGGAATGCTTCTCATTTGGGAGCACATTACACATTTGATCCTTGACCTGTAATAATCTCCAGTCCATTTCCAGAGTGATTCAAGAACTCTTTTTGACCAGTAAAGTTCTAATAGGTTGAGACTGCCTTACCTGAAAAACATTAGCCAGGGAGATCAATTCAAGTAGTCAAGCTAACAGTCCCATAGCTTAAATGAAAGGGGTCGGTCTGAGTGAGAGGTTGACTAGAATTTTTTCACCTACCCCTTTTGATTTGATACAGCCCACATCTGCAGAGCATGAGGGCACACTGCACGTCTATCTGCTCTCATACCTTTTGAGGATATGTTGGCTTAGAAATAAGGGAGAGTTCTCTTAATTTTGTTTGGCTGATTGGGCAAAGAGTAATTAATAACTTACTTTTGGTAAAGTTTTGTAAATGTATGTATTGTACATACACCCAAAAATTTCAAGTTTTTTTTAAGAAATCAAAATAATTCCTTTATAGCTCTATATGACATTTTAGGACCTTTACAACATGCTGCTGGGTAATGAGATAACATAACTCTGGCTTTACTTAGCATTTGCATTATTAACTGTGTAAACAATTGGTTTCTAATAATACTGTTTGGAGAGTGACACTTATTCACTCTTTATTCATTAATTCAGAATTCATATATGCTGTTTCCAAAATCCCATTTGACAAATCTGTCATTAAGAGCTAATTGAAGGAAGAGAGCTGGAGGAAAAACTGTCATATAGCTTCTGTGGCCAAAAAAAAAGGGGGGGGGGAGGAGGGCTGATTTTTATGAGTAAGGGGAAAAAGTTTTACTAAACATACTGGTCATCCAATTATTGAATCATAAAACTCTTTAATATGGTTACATATTCATGTGGTGAGCATATTTTCAAGCTGTTAAAATATTTCCCATAATGCTGATTACAGGATTGTTGTTTGAAAAAAGCCTTAGATTGATGGTGTACCAGTTTTATTACAATATACTCCTCCTATAAATATTTGAGTTTAATAAAATCTGGGGTGAAATTCTGACTCCCTTAAAGAGAATAGGAGTTTTGCTTTCGACTGCTTTGGGGTCAGGGTTTCACCCCTGTTGTTTAACCATTAACAATGCATCCAGTGAGAACATTTCTTATTTAATCCCCAGTCAAAGAATCTAGAATAATTGGAATTTATTCTGGTGTTGCCACAAGTACTGTACCTCATCTGACATCTATCAAAAGAAATCCCTAATCTTGGCTAAAATGAATACGTATCTAATGGAAAAAATGTTGAGACGCTCCAGATCAAGATGACTTTCCAAAAGAATTTGGTCTAAAATCAAATTGTATAAAGACTTTACTTTTATTGCAAAAATTCTTAACATACATGTTATGAAAACTCCTTGTTTGTTAGCCCTCCTCTCCTTTGAGGAGAATTCAGAGTGTTAGACTCTGGGCTGGCAGAACATACAAGGATTATAAAGTTTACTTCTTTTGTTTCTTTACACATCTTTTACTGATAACTCTCCTTTGATTCTACCTAGTAATGATTTTGACCCATATCTCCTGCATAGGATACAATCATACAGCAGGCTAGACTATCAGGATCCAGCTGTCAAAACCCATGGATCATTTAGATCTCTGGAGATCACAGAGGAGTCACCAGAAGTCATGTGCCTACACTCACTCCCATCTCTAGGATGGAAACAGTTTGTGAAAACATTGATGATTTTAAATGCCTGTTTCCTACCAGAGTCCAAGTCTCTAAGCATGCTACTTCACCTCAGCCCTGGTTCTTATAAGAGACTGCTAGATAGATTCCAGCATATTGGGGACTACAGAAATAAGATGGTTGTTTACCTATAAATGACATTTCTGTATCACAGATACCCCAGTTTGTAGTGATCTTCTCTGACATTTTAGTAATGTCATCATTAGGAGCAGAGCTAATTTTTAGTGGTTCTGTTATTCTTAGTGCATTTGCAAGCCACTGTTGTCTGTCTTTGTTTAATTTAGGAGTAGAAACTATCATTAACTGATTATTGCCACTCTTCCATGTTCTTATTACTTCTTACTGCTATGGATGCTTCAGCATTCAGGATAGATGCAGGTTTAGGATTTCCTTTTCATTTGGCTGCTTTGCACCCCACTGTTAGACAAAGCAGTCGTATACTGGGTGTAACCAACCAATGGAAGATGATCCAAGCATAGAGAGATCCTTGTGTGTGGTTATGTATTCTTATACCATTGCATTCCTCCTCATGGCTAGGAGTACTGGGGGGTGGCCACAATTTTCCTGGGATGTAGCAGTCATCAGCTCCAGCAGCAATCCTTAAAGGTCTTTGGCATCTGACGTAATTTAGAGCAACTTTCAGTCTGCTGTGTTAATGCTTGGGGACTAGCTTGGTCCACATTGGCCCCAGGATCAGGGGAGTACAGAGATGGCCATTGTTTCAATATCCCCTCCTGAGTTGCACTTGCATTCCTTAGCTGTGATTGAGGATGTTGTGCCTTTAATGCACAAACTTTTGGCAGAGTCCACCCTGTCAGTCTCCTCTAGTCTCCTACTAAATTCCATTTGCCCCCACTCCGGCATTTCTGAGCTGCTCAACCGATCTGCTTCTTTTCCTCCTTATTCCTAAAACATGTAGCCAAAGATGAGAGCCCAGAACCGTCAGGCTCTCTTGTTCCTTGCTTAACGCATGAGTGTACCCCTGATTGGCAAATTCTGTTGCTTGTTCAGGCTATATGTTTTTTAAGCAGAGTGGGAAGGTCTTCCTGGATTGACTGAGTGAGGAGCGTGTTGGCAGTAACGAGCTGTGCAGTGCTGTCACATGAACTGCAAAAAGGAGTAAGGTGAGGAATGAGGAGAGTCAGAGGATGTAAGGAAGTAATGGCACATAAATAAATAACCCAAATACTTCATTTACAGATGGTAAAGCATTTATTTTTATGTTTTTTCTTGTTCTGCTTCCACTGGCAGCTAGAATGCTTTTCTTTACCAAACGTTTTAACTTGTCACATGTGTACTGTAAACTCAAGAAAAATACCTTTATCCAGAGCTTAAGCATACTAAAGGCAGCAGTAGAAGATATAACTATAAATTCATTCATATAATCACTTAACAAAAAAACCTGGAAACCTCTGGGTGTTACCTGGAGGCATTCAACGGAGAGAGAACTTCATAAGTGACCTTTTAAGTGGTCTTTTGGGGAGTGGGGGTGGGGAGGAAGATGTCATGGAAACACGATGTTGTTTTCTTCTTAAATACATGCAGATTGAACAGTTGCATAATCCTTCAGTTTTATAGATTGTAGCAATGTGTATGTATATATAGTATTTATAACTTTTTCAACAATTTAAAATAATTTAATTGATATTTTTAATTAGGAAGTGAGTTTACCATATTCTCATGGTTGTTAGACTTTTTTAGATACAGTTCTCAGGGTGAAAATAATTAGAGGGTCATCTGTTGATTTCACATATACAGTTGTATAAAAGGGCATATATAACACAAAACCCAGAACACAAATTGCATCATATTTGTAGCTATCTAATCCAGAAAATCCATGCAACCATCTAATGTAATATAGCATCAATGAGATTTTACTTGTTCAGTACTTGAATGAGAGATGTCAAAGGAAAACCCAACATGTTTCAAAAAGCATTTCACATAATTCAGAAAGAAGCAACTGAAGAATGTTCCAGAACTGGTTTAATTTAGACTAACTGAAACTGCATTCCTGTGTAAAGTTAATTCCTATCCAGAATATAGTTGGAATATAAAATTTACCCACTCCAGGAAGCTGGTCAGATTTGCTTGGCAGTAAATGAAACATAGCTAAGGTACATTCTCCTGATTCCTGACACTGCTTTCAGTGACCTGCATTCCACTATGTGAAGAATCCAAAGTTTAATTTTAAAGTGCATCAGAGCTGTTGTCCCACAGTTGTATATACTTCTACTTATTTGCCCACCTGATGAAACAATCACAAGATGTGTTCAGTATATATAGATCTGAATATGCAGTCATTCAGAAGGTATTCTGTAAATTTAAATGATTACATATAGAATAGCTGGCTCAACAGCAGAGTTCAAGAACTTAAAAAAGATCAGGCTGAATTTGTGTCAGATTCTGGAGTTTTGTCCTCCCATTGCACAGACTCCTTCTTCCCCTTACATTTTAGGATTTGTTTGATTCTTCAGGATCATCCTCTGCAATGTTTACATTTCTAACCATTTTACCTGCCTAAAAATGTTATCATGTTTAGTGTAATAATGCCATATCATCCCCATATAAACAATATTGAATTTGATGAGGAAGTCATTTATTTTCTTTCAATCTTCTGGCTATGACAAACAAAATGACAAAGCCTTTTGATTTCAGATTAGGTTAATTTAAACTTTTCCCATTATTTTCCAGTCTCTGTAGTTGTTCCTCAGTTGCTGGCCTTGAAGATTTGTTTCAATAGTTCAGATTCAGTTGACAATAAATTGATTAAACTGTACCCCATATTGGGTGATAGGACTCAAAAGCAATCTGATTTGGGCAGGAGCATGGCAAAGAGGATGCTTCCTTTGAGACATTGCACTCTTTCCTCTAGAAAAAGCTGAGGGAAATCCTATTGTCCAGGGACCTCACACAAGCTGAAGTGATATCTGGGCAACTAAGAGTGTTTTGTTTCCAGCCTTACCTGCCATACAAAGATGACAGGAGAAGTTTGGAATTAGCTGTGTGACATAAGGCACAAAAGCGCTAAGTTGCTGGTCAAAGAGAAGAGTGGTAGTACACCAAACAGAGCCTAACTACTTTGAGTAGAGGAGGAGAAAGGTTTGCTCAGTCCTTTCTACTTTTCTTTCCTCCTAACTATCCTGCAAGGGACCCTTTATTTTGTCACCCCTTCAGTTAGTTTGTGATGCACTTGATATTGAAGGTGTTAGTCTCTTTGTTATAAAATCAGGCATCCCATCCAACTCCCAAAAAAGTATTAATCCAGATTTATCCTCGCTTAGGTTTCTCACGTCTTAAGAAGTGTTCACTGTGTGTTTTAGTCATTATCTGTTTTTAACAGGTGTAAACCTGTTACTTTTTTCGCTCCAGATGTTACTTTCAAAAATAGATTCACATTACAGAGATCAAAAAGGGGGAAATAAATTAGATTTTAAAAAAATCTTTTGTTTCTTTTTCCAAATTTTCAAGACTCGTGTAGTTGGTTAAAATAATTTTTAAAAATGAGAGAAAATTATATTGAAAATTTCAAATAAAAACTTTGGCAACTGGCAGCCTCAGCTTGCAAACCTCATCCATCCAGGTAAATAGTGTTAGAAGTAGTCCCTTTGGCATGATATATTACCTCATTTCTAATATTTCCTAGAAGCGTTAATCTAAACAAGCATTGTTTGTTTTGCCCCGCTTGTGGCCACCGGGTGCTGGCCGGCTCCATGGCTGTGGGGGCGAAGTTTGCGCCGCTGCCAGCCCAGGCACTGTGGCTCCCCCCTCCCAGAGGAGTGGCAGCTTCTGGTCACATGACCAGAAGCTGCCCTTGGCTGGGCCCATCCTGCACTTGCAGGGGCACGGCCAGAAAATCGGCTATCCCCCGCCACATGCCCTGGCTTAAAGTGGTTTCCATCACATAGAGGGTTTATAGGTTGATTCAATTGCTCTCTGCACCCCCAGGATACGGATTTGTCCAACACTCCTGCTAAAAACCTGAGAAAATGACATCACGTTTTCACTGACCCCTTAAACTTAATTTTCTCAGTTTTTCTCTATACTGTATTCTTTGATCCTACTAACTTTCTTCTATCACTGATCTACAGCTGTGTCCATCTCATTCTGAAACAACCAATGTGTTTTCTATTTTTCCATCTGCTGACACGTGAACATGTGTCATCAACCACCTTGCATGTGATTTCTCTCTGACTAAAACAGTAGGCGGCTTAACTGTTTCAGTCCCAGCTATTCCTTAAACCAGTTGTTAGATGTTCATTGAATCTTGCTTCCCACATGGTCCAAAGCTGCTCTTATTTTTATTTTTTTTAACTAAAAAGCAGAAGGAACATAATAGAGAATTAATGTAAATAGCTTTGAAATAATGCAGATGGTAACTATGCACACAACTAAATTGGAACATTCCCTTTTAAATCCCAATTTTGTTTGCTTTATCCCTAAACAAACTAGGCTATGATGTGTCCTATCTATGAAGTGACTTTAATAATTCTGGCTTGAATCCAAGGAGAAAGGTGCTAAGTCGTCTTAGGCATGTTTTTGTGACATTGTTCTTCGCACCCAATTTGTTCAAAAGAGGTTGCAGAAATGAATTTGCACAAACATCCAATTAGTCTTGCTAGAGGAGACTATATTTTCAGATTGTGGCTGGCATGCATTTGTTCACAGTGAATGAAAAGGAATACTATACCATATCTAAAGACAAATAGCAAGCTTTATTCTCCAGTGACAGCAATTTAGTTGCCTTTGTAATCAAATAAGATATTACTCTTGAAAGAAAAGAAATTCTAGAAGGCAAGAGCAAATATTTAAAATGGAACAAGCAATGCGCAAGAGAAATTGAGATACACATAGAGCAAGGCTGTATTTTAATGCAAATATATTTTTCCATTGTAAACAGATTCTGAGTTCAAGGAAATGGAGATGCTGAAACTTCCATTGACAAAATTGCCCCATGATTTTTCTTTTGCTCCTTTTGGTGAATTTCCTATGATGATCATTTGATGAGCTGATACTTTTCATTCCAAACTTGCACCATTCCTTAGAGGATAATCTTGACTATAGAAAAGAAGGGAGACACACTTTTTAGTTTCCTTAGAATATACCTGTGTATCATAAAACTTAGTATTAATGGCAGTTTTGTGCACTTTTTAAAGGAAAATGTATCTCTATATATGGTATCAAAAAGTGTGCTTGATATAGTGACAGGAATGCCACAAAAACAAGGTTTTGATACTGGCATTACATACTTTGAAATAATACTCTCATATAGTAATCTCTGGTAATGTCATCTTTATTACTCTTGGCTCCAGTGTTTAGTGTGGAAATCTCAGCTTATACCTTATTGAAGAAGTGCTCTGTGACTCAGCCAACAAAAAAGCAGATGAAGAGGCTAAATTAGGACATTCCTAGTTGCACTCTTTTTCTTTTATTATAGACTGTGCTATTTTAGTTCTACACAAGACAGTCATCTGCAAATTGTGTGTGGATGCAAAGTAAAACCACAGTTTTCTTTATCAGTTTTATGAGTAGCAATTCAACTTGAAAGAGAATTTACTATTCTTGTACCACAAATAAAAGGCTTCAGTCCTTCAGACTTGAAATTATATTTAATTACAGCTTAATTCCTTTGAAATTGTAATGCTATTACTGTACTTTTTTTTCTCTGAAGTACATTCATTTAGCTGTGGATCTAAAAGAAAGATTACAATTACTTTGTAATTTTCTTCACTATAAACCAAAGTGTAAACATCTTACTGTAAAATACATAATTGTAAATATGTATTAGCATTTTTAAACAAATAAAGTATAATAAGATAAAATAGTGAATTGTAATAGACTATTCCTCTGGAAATAAAATTAATACATTTTTTGTAAAACACTACGGCACAGGATTAAACTACAAGAAAAATCTACATCGGTAGATAAGTAGATGTGTGCACTACTGCCTTCTGTTGGATAGGGTGTCTTGCTTGTGTATGTGATTTTTGTCTAGTGGCTAGTTTACAAGATGGAAATTCTGCTACTATAGTTCATGAATTTCTACTTTACATAGGTGTTTGGGGCTGTTTAGGGTGCTAGAGGTCTTGTATTGTAGCCTTAAATATTAAAAAAATCTATCCAGTTTTGTCTGTATATCATCACAGTTACAAACTTTTTACAAACTAGTGCTTAACTTCTGAATATGAATTTCTATGATTTTTCACACCCTTAGTAATATGTCTAATTATTTTAATAGCATGTGTATATACCGTCACTCTCTGGTGAAACACTTTTGTTTCTTTCCATGATTCCTTACAGTTGATAGTTCCCAGCTTGAATTAGGTAATCTTTGTGGTAGGGTTCAGTTGCTGTGTGCTTTAAAGGGTAAAGATAGTTGGTGCTTTATCCATTTCATCGTTCAAATGCCATCTTATGATAAGCCAAGCATATAATTTGCCAGAGTTCTATGACAGGCTGACAACTGTTGAGAGTCTGAGGCAATATGCTGTTCTAGGTCCATCAATGAATGACTTACTTCACACATTTAGTGACTTTCTAAAACTATGACACAGATTCTTCCCTGTGCTTGGGCAGCTTTATGCTGTACCACCAGCACAAAGCACCCTAAAGCCAGCTAAGTCAGTCGTAGGAAGAACCTCTGTTGAAATCAAGTCAGGATAACTGCTCCAACATCATCGTTTTCTCTGTGGCAGGCATAACCAAGACTTCCCTCAACTTCAGTGACCCTGTGACTTCAGTGAACTTCAGTTGTTGTAGTGGCCTACTGGAGCCATTGGCAACCAGTGAAGTTTAAGTAGTCCTTTAGGCTGTTTTAATTTTTGCCAGGGGACTGTCCTGGCACACAGCTTTTCAGGGATCAGGGGAGCACCCAAATTCACATGTTCTCTCTCCTGAATTTCACTGTGCTTTCCTCAGCCATACTGAGGATTTGGGCCCAAGCATTTTACTTAGAATCCAAACAAGAAATATGTATTTTTTTCTGAGGTCCCCTATGTTGTTTTTATATAAATCTTCCCAGACTCAGAAATCCTTGCCAAAAAATCCCCCCACCCAAAAATACCCCAAAACAAAACAACAACAAACTCTTAAAAAGGCCTTTAATTGTTCAGGAAAAAACCTGTTGCAGAAAAATAATAAAGCCTTAACTATATCTGGTTTATGTCTCTTTATAATAGGAGTGCAAGATCCTCATCATGAGAAGATTATTACTGTGTCTACTAATGGAAGTATTCACAGTCCCAAGTTCCCACATGCTTACCCACGCAACACTGTACTGGTATGGAGATTAGTAGCTGTAGAGGAGAATGTATGGATACAGCTTACTTTTGATGAAAGATTTGGGCTTGAGGACCCTGAAGATGACATATGCAAGTAAGTTACTCTAGCCAATATACAGTTTGAAGAAGGGATGATGATAGCTTTGATGGCACTGATCAAGTCTGCAAAAAGACAGGACTATGTATTGATAAAATGGCCTTAGTAATATTTTGTCTTCAGAATGTCAGAAAATGATCTACACTTACAATAAAAAAGCTTTTTTTTTCTCCTTATGCATTTACCATATAAGCCATAGAATTATGCTGACATGAAAACATTTAAACTCTTTGCCTTTGAAAAGCAGACACCCAGAATGATACCTTTATGCTCAACCAGAAAAATGTGCAGTTGTATCTGGGTGGAATACAGTTTCTGTTTAGCAGTATAACTCTATACGGCTTAGTGCAGGAAGAAAGTATTTCCAGTAGGAAGTTTTGAGTAGGCATATTACCTCAGATGGAAAGCATTAGAATGTAACACCTCTATTCCAATAAACGTCCCATACAATCTTACAATAGCCACAAACGGTCAAGGTCTTGTTTCTGCATGAAAACTGGCAGTTCAAGATATAGATACAGTGCCCCTTGACATCTTTCAAAGGCATTGGTTTCATGATGCTTCAGTAAGAAGAGTTTAACCTACTTTGTTCGCAACATGCCTTTCTATAGGAAAGATGAATAGGTTAACAGCTCGTATGAGCTTATCCATAGGAAGACTAGGTAGTAAATCTGCAGTGCACTGGTCTACCATGCATTAAGTCACCATGTGGTTCTGGTACCACACTAAAAATTCTGTTGTGAATTTTGGTTAATCTAAATGCACAATGGAAGTTTTAGTGTGTAGTGGCAGGGTCCACACAGCCAGCTCGTATGCAGCAGGTCCTGTGCTGTAGATTTTACACCCCCAGCTGGCCATGTGCTTAATCACCACGTGGACAAAACCCTTAACTTGTGGGATAGACACAAGATCACAGTGCAGTGCGATTTGGTAGCAAGCCATATATGTCACAGATAGATAATGATACTTTAGCTGCATTAGTTCATATGAGCAAAATATCAAATAGAATATGTCATTTGAATAAAACATACTGCATTTAACATTATGGAGTGATATTTACCAAATAGTTTCTTCTCACTGTGAGTTGTTTACTGGGTGTACTCACTTAATTTGGTGCTTTCTTTTACTCTGTTTTGATTTTGTGACTTGTTTTATTTACATCTTCTTTATCATTATTTTATTATGAAATTGGAATTCCAAATGAGGATATTTTTGCATTCAACTTTATTTTGTTTGGGTTTTTTGATTGTTTTTCTTCCCTTTCCATAACTAATAAACAACTGTACACCTTTCTTACTTCCAAAGGGAGTAATACTTTTCTCTTGTTGCAACCTTATCAGACATACTATGTACTGTACAGCATATGCTTGCTGAAATGCGTGCACTCCCTTTGCACAATTTTATATATATATATATATATATATATATATATATATATAT
>ML685796.1:2818508-2840923 GCA_007922175.1 Pelusios castaneus
TATATATATATATATATATATATATATATATATATATATTTCCAAGTGAAAACTTAGCTTGGTTTTTCTTTTCTTTGCATATGGCAGAGTGAAGTGACAAGTGAAAGAAAAATCCAAGTAAGGTGCTTCATTTGTCCACTTGCAAAGAAAAAGTAAGACAAGTTGAAATGTTCTTTTAATTATTGAACTTGACAGCTATTGAGCAATATTTTTTTTTCTGGGAAAACACTATTCTGAAATAAACAGTTATTGAATGCAATCAAAAATATTAGTGGTCAAATTTAAAAAATCCCATAGCAGAAGGTACATTCACCAAAATACTTAGTCATTGCATGCTCACATTTGTGCATGCAAACCAGGAAGTTGTACATGCAATTACCCTAATGTGCAAATGTAACTGGTGGGTGTGTATTTTTGGCAATGTACTTCTGGTGTTTAGACTATGAAAATTTAGAACTATTATTCAGAGAAAATGAAATGTAAGTGATTAATTTAAATTCTAAACAGATCCAAAGAGAACAATCATTATTCTGACCTAATTTAAAATAAAGTTTAAAATATTTAATAATACTTCTACTAAAATTAAATAAAGGAAGAGAAAGGACTTAAATTTACTTGTCTGGTGCAAAAGGAAGATAAATAGCTATTTAAATCAAATTCAGGAAATACTGAAATGTGATTAACATACAACTGTATTAAATGTGTGCTGGCAATTGTCAACTGGTAATTGTCTGCATGCACATTAACTGTATTGGATGCAGCTCTATTGAATGGTAATGAAGTAAGTTAGAGCAGCTTGGAAGAGCTCTGATTGTGTTATGAGGAAATCTGGGTCTCTCTGTTGTTATCCCCTCATGTTATGAAAGAAAGGAGGTGTATGTGGAGGATAACACGGCACTACTGTGAAGGATCTGGGAGTTACGGTGGATTCTCAACATGAGTTAGCAACATGATGCTGTTGCAACAAAAAAACAAACAAACAAAAAACCCAAACCCACAAATGCATCTTTAGGTTGCAGTAACAGAGACATAGCATGCAAGTAACTGGAGGTAAAAGAACTGCTCTACTCGGCACCGAGTAGGCCTCAACTAGAGTACTGTGTCAAGTTTTAGTCACAAATGTATAGAAAGGATGTAGAGAAACTGAAAAGGATCGAAAAACAAGTGACAAAAATGTTCAAACTGATGGAATGCAAGCCATATGAGCACAGGCTGAAGGAACATTTAGTTTAGAAAAGAGGACAATAAGATGGGGGGCGTGATTGTGGTCTTCAATATTTGAAAGGCTGCCATAAAAAGATAGAGAAAAGTTGTTCTCTCTTGCCACGGAGGGCAGGACAAAAGGCACTGGGTTCACACTACAGCGTAGCAGATTTAGATTAAATCTCGGAAGAACTTCCTAACTGTGAGATCAGTAGGACAATGGAAAGGACTCCTTCACTGCAGGTTTTCAAAAAGAGGCTGAATAGTTCTCTGTTTAGATGGTTTAGACACACCAAATCCTGCAACTTGGCTTGACTAGATGATCCCTGTGGTCCCTTCTAACCCTATTATTCTGTGTGTACCTTGATTCCAAGTCTGCATTATTTCAATATGGAATTGTATAGATTGTGTCAATAGCAGGGCTCTGGGGTCTTTTTTACCACAGTTATTATCAGGGCTTTTTTTGAGCCGGTACGCACCAATAAAGCATACCAGAACCTATTTTTCCCTGGCTGGCCCTGCTGCTCAGCTGGGGGCCGGGGTAAGCAGTGGAAAGGGACAGGTCTCCTTTCCCCTGCTGACCCTGGCCCTCAGCTGGGCGGCAGGGGCCAAGAGTGGTGGCCGTGGGTCAGAATCTGGCCCGCCAGGGCAGGAATCCCCCCTGTGGACGCCTGGGAGCTGTAGCCAGGCTCGAGCTTTTTCATATTTCCTACCCTGAGCCTGCTCAGATGAGCAGGCTCAGGGCGGGAGCAGCGTGGCCAACGAGTGACTCTGGCTGCTCCTGCAGCTCCGTCCAGGTAAGGCGGAGGGGGCTGGGAAGGTCAGGGAATGGTGGGGGAGTGTGGAAGGGGGCCTGGGGAACTGACAGGTGGGAAGGGGGCGGGAGGGGGTGGGAGGAGCAGGGAAGGGACTGGGGGGGTGAGAGGAACGGGGAAGGGGCTGAGAGGAGCAGGGAAGGGGCGGTGGGGGAGGAGAAAAGAGGAGGCTCAGGGAGTCGGGGAAGTGAGGGGGCCTGAGAGGAGTGGGGAGGGAGTCTGGGAGAAGGGGAAGGGGCGGGGGCCCAAGAGGAGCAGGAAGATTATGTACCCAGAGCTGCACACTGAACTGGCCCCTTGCTCCCGCTATGGACCCAGCAGGTCCTCCTGCCTGTACTTCAGCAAGGCTTTCCTAGCAAACTCCCTGGTCCACATAGTCTGGCCCTCCTCCAAACCAGGCACTGTCTTCACACTTTCTAGCCAACTCATGCCACCCCCACAGGAGTGATGTGTATCTTAACCATTCATTTTTTATTTCAGGCATTTAAATTTGTGTTACCTTCAGTCCCTCCATCCACCCCAGATCCTAGTTCATATGGAGGGGCAGGGAGAGGGGTTCAGATACACCCAAGCAGAGCAGGATTTCCCAGATCCCAGAATGCACACAGTGAGGAGGGAAAGAGGCTCGGATCCTTGTGGAGGAGGAGGGCTCTCCCAGATCCCAGCACGTGTGTGGAAGGAGAGAATTCAGGGCTAACAGGCCTCACTACCTCTGATCCTCCAACTTCCTCCACTACCCCTCACATACTCCAAAACCTTCTGTTTTCCCCTCTCCCATTCCCTCAATCACTATCTCTCAGGCTTTTATTTGAGTCCCCCAACCCTTCTTTCCTCCCCTATCACCCATTTCCATTTATCTGCCTCCCAAAAATATCCCTATTCCTCTCTGCAGACCCAAACCCCTCTTGCCCAGGGTGGGTTTCAAATTCAAAATTGCTAGAATCTGTGAAATTAATAAAATGCTCTTTTGTTTCGGGTTTTGCTCTGGGAGCTGTATCTCAGGAATCCCTTGCTCAGATGACCCCACATTTGGATCACTCATTCAACCCCATACTCCCATGAGGCACAGCACAAATTTCAAAACAATCTGTGGAAGCACACAGATTTCTAGAGTACTAAGTCATCTTTTTAAGGGGAAAGGTTCCCAAGCTTAACTAAGCAGAGCTGATGTCCCATTATAATATTGTAAAGAATTTAAGGGAGAATGGAGGGAGAGGCTCCCACTTAGAAGCCTGGGGGAGGTGTTAAATAGCCCACTCATCTCACTGAGATGTTTTCAGCTAAAAGAGATGGAGATGAATACAACCTGAAATAGTAGCTCTGTTCATGTCAGTGGGTGGTCCCTTCCACCCTCCCCAGTGCTGGAGAATTTCTGGCGTGTGTGTATAGCATAGCCATTCTGTGCTCTTTAGCCCAGTCTCAGCAATGCATTCTTGATACATCTTCATATGCCTGTTCTAAGTTGCTCACCTTCCAGAGGAAGGGTTTCCTTAGATGCTGCCTCACATGGGGAGAGTGTAGAGAAGGTCTTGAACATACTCAGAAAGGCAAGCCCTCTGGAATCTGGCACACACAGTGGGCAACGAAGGGAGTTCACATCCCCAGAGATGGGCAGAAGACCTCCTAGAATAGATCATGGCATATGTAGGAGAAGGGAATGTTGGGCTGACTTGTGCCCCTCCCCCAGTCCTGCCCTCATTCACCCCTTGGCTCCCCTGCCACTCTGCCTACTTCTCATCCCCTCCTCATCACTTGATCCCCTGTTCCCACTTACTCTTCCACTTCTAATCACCCTCCTCTCCTAGTGAATGTTTTCTTATATAATTTATTTTCTTTTTAAAAAATAGTTTCAGCATCTTCTGAATATTCAGCTGTACTAAGATTACATTTCCCTAATATAGAGGCAGGATTAGAGCAAAATGTCCAGGGTTTGGTTTGGTTTTGTTTTAAACGTCAGGGTTCGATTTGAACTCAGTGCCTGGGGTGGTGTTTGGAGTTGACGATTGTAACATTTCCTTACGCAAAGGACCACCCAGGTCCTGTAATGAAGGGATATTTTTACAAATTGTTATCCTCTCTCTCTTTCTTTATGTGCTCAGTGTAAACCAGTGGTTCCCAACCTTTTTCGCTCAAGGGCCACAAATGTCACTTTTTCAACCCCGAAAGGCCACCTGTCTATCAACTCAAAACATTTATTGATGTATTTGTATACAGTACAAAGCACACAATTAAGGACTATAGATCTCAAGAAATTTAAAAGTAAACCTTTAGTGCAAAGCAAATTTAAAATTTTAAGTAATTTAAAATTAAAAAACCCAGAACTGTTAAAGTTTTAAAAATTTAAAATTTTAAATTCTAAAAAAAAATCAAACTGTTAAAAACAGTTCATTTGGTGCTGTGAGGGCTGGGTGCAGGCACTGGGCAGGAGGCGGGTGTGAGGCTGGAAAGGCTGGGAGCAGGCACTGGGGTGAGAGGCTGACAGCCACAGTTCGACTCCCGGCTGTGTGCCGGACCACGGGAGGCTTTCAGCCACATCCCGGCTCCTGTTAGCACGCTGCTCCGCGCAAGGACCTGGGGGGAGGGGAGGTTGGTGTCTGCTGCAGTTCAACTCCCAGCTCCATGCTGGGACCAGTCAGGAGGAGTGTGGCTGCACCCTGGCTCCCAGGCAGCATGAGGGGAGCACAGGCCATTTTAAAAAGCCCTGCTGGCCACTTTTGGCATGTGGGCAAGCGATTGGGAACCCCTGGTGTAAACCATAGACTTGTGAATAGGTGTGTGAGTCTTCATGTGCTTAACTGGAGAAGCAACTCTTTTTCAAATAACATTTTAATTTGATTTTCCCAAAAGAGCTGGTGAGTGCCATGCACTCCATTGTGGTAACCGTCAAATGTATGAGACCCTAGTACAAGTATCTGAACCACTGTTTGATCTCGATCTCCGATCAAAAAAAAATTGCTAAAATGTTATCAAGACAAGATGAATGAGACCAGCTTGGACAAGCTTCTTGGACTAGCTTTTGCTGGTGAAAGAGACAGACTTAAAAGCTTACACAAAACTCTTCTTCAGTCCTGGGAAATGCCCTCAGAACGTACAGGCCATTCTAAGTCCCTTGAATGCGGAAAGCAACCTTTCTGGAACTGTGTTCAGAGTTGGCCCCTGCCCTGCGACGTAAAGACACCAACATGAGGTCAGCCCTAACCGTGGAGAAGCGTGTTGCAATTGCTGTCTGGAAGATGGCGACTCCTGACTGCTACCGGTCGGTTGCAAACCAGTTTGGAGTCGGGAGGTCCACCATCGGATTAGCCCTCTCACAAGTCTGCCGAGCCATCAATCGCATTCTGCTACAGAGGACGGTGACGTTGGGCAATGTTCGTGAGATTGTGGACGGCTTTGGTGCCATGGGATTCCCTAACTGCGGGGGAGTCATAGACGGCACACACATCCCTATTTTGGCTCCAGACCATCTCGCGACCGAGTACATCAACAGGAAGGGCTACTTCTCCATGGTGCTGCAAGCACTCGTGGATCACAAGGGGCGTCTTACGGACATCAATGCTGGGTGGTCGGGAAAGGTGCATGATGCCCACATTTTTAGGAGCACTGGTCTGTACCGGAAGCTGCAAGGGGGTACCTTCTTCCCTGATCAAAAAACTACAGTGGGGGATGTGGAGATGCCCATAGTCATCCTCGGAGATCCAGCATACCCACTGATGCCATGGCTCAAGAAGCCGTATACCGGTAACCTAGATCGTAGCAAGGAGCGGTTCAATTACAGATTGAGCCGCTGCAGAATGACTGTGGAGTGTGCCTTTGGCCGTTTAAAAGAGCGCTGGCGCTGTTTGTATGGGAGGCTGGACTTGGCGGAGGACAACATCCCTGCTGTGATTGCGTCGTGCTGTGTCCTTCATAACATTTGTGGAAGTAGGGGAGAAAAGTTTTCCCCAGAGTGGGCTATGGAGGCACAGCACCTCGAGGAAGCATACGAACAGCCAGCCACTAGGCGTATTGAGGGGCCCAAGGAGAAGCTGCTCGCATAAGGGAGGCACTCAGGGACCATTTCAATGATGCCCTCCCGTAGTTAACTTCCAGGACACATCAGGTGCACCTTATGAGATTTTCAATGTGTACAAATAAAGCCACTCTTCAAATTATTTGTCACTGTTTTTATTAAAGCCTAAAGGGGGGGCTTACAGGTGGGTGTAGCTGCGGGTCTCTAAAAAGTAGCTCAGGGGGGGACTGGATGTTGCAGTGTACCAGGGGGACGGGTGGCCTTCAAATAAATGCTTTGAAGGACTACAAGGTTTGGGAGGCAGACACGGCTGAACTGTATGGAGTGGAGCCCGTATATTAATCGCCTGGGTCTGCAAAGCAATCATGCTCTTGAGCAGTTCTGTTTGCTCCTTCATCACGCTTATCAGTTGGTCCCTGTGTTTCTGCCTCCTCTGTTGGGATTCCTCTCTCCAGGCTCGATTCTCCCTCGCAGATTCCTGTGCTGTTTTCAGCAGGTCCTGAAACATATCCTCCCTGTTTCTTCGAGCACGCCGCTGAATGTTTCTCATGCGGTCAGCTGGAGTAGACACCGGCCTTGTGAAGGTCGAATCTAAAAAAAAAAATAATAATAAAGCTGCTGTTAACACATAGCCTAGATAACCAATGTAACCTTCCAGTAGCACATTCCACTGGAAGGTGCAGGGCAGTCAACATCCTGTGCTTTGCTGAAGCGGACAAGGTACCTCCTAATAGAAAGCTTACTGGGGGCTAACATTCTGCACAGGGCACACAGATGGAACCCGATATCTCTCTCCTCAGAGTGCCCTTGCCAGCTAGAATACATATCCTACATGCCACCGGTTGCAAGCCAGGACCGTATGCTGCTGCACTGTGTGCTGCCATGGTTCCCAGGGCTGTGCTTTGCAGCTGGCGAGGCAGAGTATCCGTCTTTGGGAGCATAGACACAAACGCTCTCCCATCTAACCTGAGTAGTAGGCTCTGGAGGTACATCGAGGAAACCTTTACTGACCTAAATACAGATGATTTTTTTGACAATCACTGCTTGTGTTGATGCACTTCTAATGAATGCAGAGTAAAGAGCGTGCACAGCGGGGACTGAGACAGCAAGCACCCCCGCCCCGGACAATGATATTTTAGCAGGAGCCATAGCTGCACGAAAGAGAAACTTACCGGAACCCCCCTCTGCCACCTCAGAGGACACGCTGCAATTCATGTGTTGGGTGGACGTCTCAGCGGGGGTGCAGAAGAGCTCCTGGCTACACGCTGTTGCGCTTTCGTCCAGGTCATCCTCCATCTCCTCCTCTTCATCGATCACGTCCTCATCCTGCTCGGGTCTGGCATTCACTGGATGAGGGGGGGCCGATGTGTCCACGGGACTCTTGGCAGTGGTTGTGGGGTCCCCACTGAGGATGGCTTCTATCTCCTTGTAGTACCTGCATGTAGCAGGCACCGATCCAGAACGGCGGTTTGCCTCCTTCGCTCGGTGATAGGTTATTCTTAGCTCCTTCACCTTTGATCTGCACTGCACAGTGTCTCTATCATAACCTCTCTCTGACATGGCCCGAGAAATTATGCCAAATGTATCATAATTTCGCCTGCTGCCGCATAGCTGCACCTGCACAGCGGACTCTCCCCAGATGCTGATCAGGTCCAGCACCTCTGCCGTGCTCCAAAGGGGTGCGCGTCTTCCACGACAGGCCGCCATTGCTACGGATGATCGGAGCTGCATTCCACTCCACGAGGAAGAGAACAGGAAGTGAAACAGACGAGAAATTCGAAAATCCCGGGAATCTGATCAAGGCGGGGACTGTTTCGTCACAGCCACAGAGCGGGTGGGGGGAAGACCAGAGAGGATGACTTTGGAATGCTGGGACACTTCCGGAGGCCAATCATTGCGCGGTAAGCGTACACACGAGTGGAAAGGCGCAACAGCTGTCCTGCGTTAACTGCTACCACCCTCGTCGAGGTGTTTTTTGTATTGCGCTACAAGAAGGCAGTTAATGCGCAACAGCCCTATTGCATGTGTGTACGCTGTTGTTGGTATCGCGCGGTAATCATTGTTAATGCGCGATAAAGTGATCATGTGTACAAGGCCTAAGATAAACATAGCTAACCGAGACCTGACCTCCTGTTTATAGGCCAGGCTAGGTCAATTGTCAGTCTGTTATTGATCAAGTACTGCAATCTGTAAGCAAGTGTTGTTAAATATCTTGATCACTCATTTTACTATATGCTAGCTAAAGCCACCTGTCGGGCGTGGGAAAGTGAATTACTTTAAAGTTGAGTATTTTGGTTGACTGGAATCTTCTAGAGTAAACCTTGTATGGATGTATAGCTTTATTTGTATACCAGGCCATCAATGTACAATGTACAAGTTAAAAGGCCTGGTCTATGCCTCTAAATCTAAACTGATTTAATCACCATACAGAGATTAACCCAGAATGGAGAAGTGGAATCACAATCCTTAAACCTCCTCCTGAACACAAAGAGAAAAGATGCATAGCCATTAACCTGGTTGAAGAGTTGGCCTGTTGCATACTTAGCATAAGTGCATTTACAATTATTTTTCTTTATAGTTGCTATGTGGTTTTTTATTTCTGAATTATTTCATTTTTCTTTTGTAATCGTTCATTCTTGAATAACTTTCATATTTGAATAATCACATCACTAAAAGTAATCCTAGTAATTATTTTTTCCTTTTTTAGAGCTGCATCTCATTGTTGCACATTTTTATGAGTTAAAATAACTCAGGTAAATAACTGCTTTTTCTAATTAGGCACAAGTATCTATGTAAGGCTAAGCCAACTGGAGATCATAAGGCTTTATTCTTTTTTGTTACTGTTCTAATAAATCAGTACTTTAAGGTATTTGACCATTTTTTTATTATTGGATAATATTGGACCAGATTGACCAATTATTTTTGCACCAGTCCCATGCTCAACCCTATCTATTGGTTAGGCAAGATGAAAACCCCAAGTGCAGTAAGTTTTTTGCCTCTCTTAGCAGCAACATGCAACTTGTATTAAAGAAGTGGTTCCCAGCCGTTTTGGCTCAGGGCCACAGATATCAGTTTTACAATCCTTAAGGGCCAGCAGGCTCCCCCCTCCTCCCCTTCATCCAGACAGAAGGAGTTCTCAGCCTCCTTGCTGATCTCCTGTCTCCCGGGCTGCAGCAGGGAAACCGAACACAACCTCTAGCCCTGTGTGCTCCACCTGGATCCCTGGGCAGTGGCTCCCTTCTGCTGCTGGAGGATGGAAGATCAGTGGTCCTCTCCCTCTGGCTCCAGGAGGGACCCCAGCACCTATGGATCTAGGCAGAGCACTTTGCCCTGCTCCCATCTACAGCCCGGGGAGGGGAGCGCTGATCTAAGTTATGCCCAAAGGTCATTGTTTCTGTCTGTCTCTATTTCAGTCTTTCCTTGTAACTGAACATGTTTTGTTTGTAGTTTGTTGAGACTATCAATCCAAGGTGCTAAATCTCTGTTGCAAATTACCTCAGTCCTTCTGTTCAAATCCCCGTGCACAAAATTATAATTGTATTCCAACATATTTGATTAAAGTTTTAAAGTTCCTCCTAATGTGTCTAGGATCAAGTCAAATGTTTACACATTTAAAAACAAACAAACCTCCAAACACATAAAGAGTCTAGCCTTTAAAATGAGTATATAAGACAAAAACGATTAAAGAAATCCTAACACTTGCCTCTGACACTTCAAATTTCTTTACTGGGTTCACACCCATTTCAGTAGGTTGAGACAGTAAATTCTTCCTTTTCATTATAATTTGAGTTACTAGTTTTTTCTATTTCCCAGGACTTAACAGTTTCATCCCCACTTGACGACGTGTCACGACCTTACAGGATATGCCTGCTCATCCCCCACAAACTGAATCCAGCCCTCTCCCTGGCTCTCCGCAGCACACTTACCTCTGTGTGGCAACACAGTACGTGTCCTAACACAGTGGTTGAGAACTGCTGCTGTAGAGGACTCCTGAGAGAGCCCCAATTCAGGAAAGCACTTAAATGTGTTTAACTTTAAGCATGTTTGAAGTCCAGTCGAGACCTGTGTTTAAATGCTTTCCTGATTCAGGGCCAGAGATCTTTTCTCTAGACTGTTTTTGCCTTCAAAAAAAGTTTGAAATCTGTGCATTTGCTAAAAATACCTCTTACTACAACTTCGTAAATTTAGGGCCAACTGCTTACTTTCGTGAACAGCCATTCATATTCATAGTCCCATTAATACTTTATATGATATATACTTGTCTTGTTCACAGACAAAGATTTCTCTAATAATATATATTATCTCACCCCCTTGTTTCGTTGCTTTGTTTGTTTCTGTTTTTTTACTACTTCCTTTTCCATTTACACTGCTTGTTTCAAAAACCATAATTCACAGGATGTTTGTAGTGTTGTTGTAGCTCTGTTAATCCCAGGGTATTGGGAGACAAGGTAGTGCAATAATATCTTTTTACTGAATAAACTTCTGTTGATGAGGGAGACAAGATTTCAAGCTACACAGAAAACTGAGGAAGAGTTCTATGTAGCTTAAAGCTTGTCTCTCTCATTAACAGAATTTGATCCAATAAAAGATATTACCTCACCCACCTTGTCTCCATAATTCAAAGGACTAAGACCAGCTCGACACCATAAAGTTACATTGCTATAATGACATCACTCGAGTGTAAAAATCCACACCCTGAGTAACGCAGTTATACCAACCTAATCCCTAATCTAGGCAGTGCTTTACTGACGGAAGGCTTCTCCTGTCAACATTGCTCCTGCCTCTTGTGGAGGAGTGTTAACTATCAGAGGCAGCCTTAGGCTATCTGGGGCCCTAGGCGAAGGCCCATTGTGGGGCCCCCTAGAGGGACTAAACCCCGAGCTGGCCCCCAAGCCCTGAGTCGAGCCGCTACAGTCTCCGAGCTGGCCCCCGAGTGCTGAGCCGAGCCGCACCGGCCCCTGAGCCCCCAGCCGGCCCCCCGGTCACCAGCTGGCCCCTGGGCCCCCAAGCCAGGCCATGACGGCCCCCAGCTCCCCAGCCCCTCTGCTGGCCCTGAGCTGGCCCCCGCACTGCACCCCAGGGCCCCAGCTGGCCCCCGGGTCCCCAGCCAGCCCCCGCGCCCACAGCCAACTTCTGGGCCAAGCCGTGCTGGCCCCCTGGGCCCCATGCCAGCTCCTGCACCCTGAGCAGGGCCCCAAGCCAGCATCTGAGCCAGCCTCCGCACTGGCCCCCAGGCCGGCCCCCACGGGTGCCAGGGGTTGCTGACCCTTGTTAGGAGAAGCAGGTGAAGGCCCCTGATGGGGCCCCTTACTGCTAGGGGCCCTAGGTGGCCACCTGCCTCGCCTACCCCAAAAGCCGCCTCTGTTAACTATGCTGATAGGAGAAGCTCTGTCAATGGCATAGCAGCATCTTCACTGAAGTGCTGCCACAGCACAGGTGCACCAGTGCGGCTGCTCCGCTGCAGGGTTTTAAATGTAGACCTGCCCTCATTTATGTCTTTAGCTAGGTGAGTACAAACCCGCTTGATTTGAATGGGAGTTAGATCCATGTGTATTAGAGCAGGATTAGCCCCTGAGTGTTCTTAGCAGGATGTAATATGCATATATAAGAAAATGAAATACTACCATATTTTCAGACACTCCTGTGTGCTTTATTGAATTTGATTTCACTCATTACTTCAGAAGACAGTGTCAGATTTTCTCCGGCAATCCAGTCCCTTTGTGTGCAGTTCCAATGGTGCAAAGGGTCCTGAAACTGCCCACAGTTGGCTAGCAAAGAACTCCCAGCTGGCACAGAAGTGCTGGACTCAGGTCCTGCCAGCCTGGGGAGGAGAGTAAGGAGGGAAGCAGAGTTTGGAGCAGGCAGGTGCCATGGCAAGTCTGTAGTTCCACTATGCCAGTCTTTCAGTGATGGATTAGCCCGTTAGTCCATTAAACTAGTGGACAATCTTGGAGCAGCCTGGGAGCTTCTCTAAGACCATCACTACACTGCTTCTTACACCAGCAAAACGTACATCACATAGGGGTTCAGTATTCACCCCCTGAGTGACACAAGCTCCCACCAACATAGCTACTCCCATTCGTTGGGGGTGGATTAATTATGTTGACAGGAGAGCTCCCTCCCATTGCCTCAAAGCAGCTACACTAGAGAGCTTACAGATAGAGAGCTCTCTAGTGTATACATGGCCTAAGAGTCATTCAGGTGAGTCATAACCAGTTCCCTGCCAACCCTCTGTCTCCTCCTCTTCACTGAGTGGAACTTCAGCCCAGGAGAAATCTATCCTGGTTAGTTTCCTAGATTACTGTTTTATATCTCTAAAGCTGTCAAACAATCAGAGTTTTGGTAAATTGCACAGTACTCCTATAGGGAGCTTGTGTGCTACAATCCTTTTTTTATTATTATTATTGCAGGTCTGATGTTGCCAGCAGTTTGCATGCTGGAACATCACACCAAGGACCTATAATAGAAGAAATAAAAAAATACTGTTGTATATTAATAATTTGTTCAGTGCCTCTCTTCCTCAGCTTCTTTTAGACCTCACCAATTGCCTTTCTTTGTTTTAAGTTTTTTTTTAAAAATAGTTACCATTCCTTACGATTACAAGCTTTAGGAAAGCACAGAAACATGCCCTGATACCACAGTAATAGGTACTTTAGAAATACCTGAGAGAGAATTATGAAAGTAAGAGAAAGTAGAATAAGGCAACTCACTGATTTCTGATAAATGGGCACTTACTGGAAATGAGCTTGATTTTTAGGAAACCAAATGCATTCATTATGATGGCTTTTTCTTCAGTCCTGTGGGCATTTTGAATATCAATAGTAGCTTCACTGTTTTCCTAGCGTCTAATATTGCTTATGCTTCCCAGTGTAGTAAACACACTTAAGCAAATACCTAAGGTCATAATTTAAAAAAAAAAAATTGCACAAAGCAGGTCTAATTTACAGTGCAGCATAGAGAAGCTTTTACCTGAAGACTATTAGTGACTTGAAAGAATGAAGTTATGTATTTTTCAAAGTTAAATATTCAACCTTGTTTCTGTGTTTATGGCTCCTTTAAGGAAACTTCCAGTGGTCCTTTAGAGGTATCAAACCAAAGGCATAAAAACTTCTAGTAAAAATAAGGTGTTCAGACTGGGCCAATGGATGACTGAGGTCAGCAATAAATTCTCTGATGTTTTCACTGTATAATGGGAAGATTTTACAATAATATTTTCCCTTGAAAATTTAAAAGCTGACAAAATATTTACCAGATATTTTCTGCTGAAAACGTATACAGATGGTGGTTTTTAAAAACAAATGCAAATACTTTAGAACTTTCTTAAAACAGATCATTTTATTTAGGAACGGCCTTTCAGGATCAGAACAATGGTCCATCTAGTTCAGTATCCTATATTCTGACTATGGCCAATATCATGTGTTTCAGAAGGAATGAACAGAATTTCATTTTCAAGGCAATTTTTGATTGATTCAACTCCGTCCACTCCCAGCATCTAGGAGTCAGAGGATAGGGACAGCCAAAGCGTTAGGCTGTGTCCCTGACCATCTTGGCTAATAGCTATCGATGGAGCTATCCTCTATGAATTTGTCTGATTCTTTCTCGAACCTGTTTGTGGTTTCAGCTTTGACAAGATTGCATGGCAATGAGTTTCATAGGCTGACCGTGTGTCCTGTAAAGAAGTACTTCTGTTTGCTTGTTTTAAACCAGCTGCCTATTTTCAGTGGGTAGCCTTCGGTTCTTATGTCATGTGAAGGATTAGATGATGCTTCTTTATACACTTTCTGCACCATTCATAATTTCATAGACCTCTATCATATCCCTCCTTAGTCCTCTCTTTTCCAAGCTAGACAGTCCCCATTCTTTACATCTCTCCCCATATGTAAGCTATTCCATACCCTTAATCATTTTTGTTGTTCCTTGGTGCTTTTTCCTGTTCTAATATGCTTATTGTTCATTGGAGTGACCAGAGCTGCATGCAATAATCAATGTTGTCTTGAAATGTTGCTTACAGATGTGAGGTCTGTCTGCTAATTCTCAGCTCTTCAACCCCTAGTTCCTGCCTTCCCTCATATCTTAATGTAGTCTCTCCAATCATATTTGTTACCTTTCATGCAGCCTCCGTTGCTCTCTCTTAACCCTACATGCCTACCTTAGCTACCTCTTTGATCTTTTCTTCATCCCAGTGCAGGTCCTAATACTTTTTAACAGCAGGTTCACACAATCCTTGCTTGATCTTTAACTCATATTTAGCATATTCTGGGATTCACCTTAGGTTTGAATTCAGCAGTGGCCCAAAGGTGAGGCTTATAGAGATTCTGGGGCTATTGCTGTTGATCTGGTA
Organism: Pelusios castaneus; assembly: GCA_007922175.1. Lineage (NCBI taxonomy): Eukaryota > Metazoa > Chordata > Testudines > Pelomedusidae > Pelusios > Pelusios castaneus. Next base: position 2,832,877 of record ML685796.1, read on the forward strand.
GAGAAAAGTTGTTTCCCCTGAAGAATAATGAATAATATGGACCCAGTGTAAGTCATAGGAAGGAAGCTGAAACTGGCTTACCACATAGATCAATAAAGAAGTGACCAGATATCAACCAGTTTGCTGAAGTATTTTGGAACATGTGCCTTCTGAGGACTCACTCATTTTTCTAATTAATCTGAGGCTAGTGTTTCTGTAGCTGTTGCTTATCTTTGAACAGTGAGACAAAAGTATGAAAAAAGACACATACAGACAGCTGAAATGTGGCATTCTCTTTGTAGTCTGTAGTTGTGCAATGGAAAAGTATTTGCTCAGCTGATGTACTCAGTGACGTAAGTATTATACAGTGATGAGTTACGGTAAACAGAATAAATAGACTAAACATTTGGGTATGTAATGCTCCAAAAGAGGTTTCCCTGTAACAGGGATTATAACAGCCATAGGATCTGGATGTAGCATGCGGAACAAGTTGATTAGATCAGACCTATGCCTTTTCCATTCAGTCAGGGTTACTGGTCCTTGACTGAGACTCTTGGGTACTACTACTGCTAAATCAGATGATCCGTCTATATCCTTATGTAATCCCCTTTAGTATAGTATCAGCATATCCAAAATACTTAAAAATAAATAATCTTTCAACTTCTTGCTTCACAGCCCATAGAAGAACTAGCTTAATTCAGAGACCACTCTAGGTAAAGGTAAACTAGGCAGCTTTCTAGGGTGAGAGATTGGTGGTGGCAGGGCATGAGGCTGGCAGGGCTCTGCAGAGTGATGGGATGTGGGTCTGGAGCGTGGGGGACTGGCAGTCGAAGGGGCTGAGGAATGAGACTGGGACATGGGATCTGGGCTTGGGGCCTGACCAGTAGTGTGGGGGCTGAGTGTGTGGAGACTCCCACTCCATCCAGTGGGGAAGACCCTACTCCCCCCATGGAAGAGTGAGCAGTACCCTCTTCCAAATGGCTTCAAGGGGAATCGGGAGGTGGGGCACTCTGTGCTATCTGTTAACCAGGACCATGCAGGCTGGGATTGTCCCTTGCTGATGTGCTCATCCCATTGTGGGAAGGAGCCACTTCTGTTCAGGAATGCTGAGCCAGGGCTCACTTGCTCCCCTCTTGAGCTACAGGTAGATGGCACTGACCTGTCCGGAAAGGGCCGCCCCAGCTAAGGGTTATTGTCCACCCAAGAACACAGTCATGTCAAGTTAAGAAGAAATAAGATACACATTTAGTTCTGAAAGGGTTGATATTTGTGGCAGTGGGTTCCATGGTCTAGGCATGATGTCTCTGATAGTTTTTTTTCTGTACATTTATGAACCTGTCCTTATTCGTTGTCAGTTGTATTGTTCTTGTGAGATGCAGCCCTCACAGGAGATTGTGGTCACGGTGGGTGAAGTGATCTCTCGGATAACTAGGGCCAATCCCATGGAAGGCTTTGACTATCAGGGCACAAATCTTGAATAGGACTGTATTTAAAGGGGATCTCATGCAGGGAGTATTCGCAGCAACCTGTGTTGCTAAGCAGCTGGGCTGCTGCATTTTGTGCTCTTTGAGTATGAGGTTTCATTCCTGGATGCCTGTGTAACAGGTTGTGACAAACAAGCTGAAGGTCTAGATCACTGCTTGGATCAGTATGGTGAGGGCTCTATCTGATGGGACGGGGTATGTTTACAGGTGGAAGTACTTTTTTTTTTCCCCTGCCCTAGCTATTTGGGCATTCAAAAGCGGCGAGGAGCCCAAAAGAATCCAACACTGCAGATTGATAATGACCTAACGGCAGGCACCCTCTATAGTGGAGGATATTATAAAGGACGCCAAATCCTAATAGTGCTTTCTTTTTCTCACGAGTATCACTTCAGCATTACCTGGGTCAGCTTTAGCCCAACACTCTTTATCCAGGCACTGATTTTGGCATGGTTTGAGAAGGCTGAGAAATGCTACATCACATAAAATGGTGACTCTGTATGTATGGTTCGTAAGTGATCTGTAAAATTTAAATGCCTCTTGCTTCACCAGCTATAAAATCCACAGCCATTCTATAATATGGTATCCATTTACTGCTTGTGTTTAATTTTCACTCTTAGCCCCTTCAGGTGCAAAGAAGATATATTTGTGTGCTTTGTAAAGCTTTTTATTACATTAACAGGGTTTTTTTGTTTGTTTAGTACTTATGGAAGAGAGATCCATGCCTTTTGATGGATAAGAATGAATCTTGTATGCTTGTGTCTAGCTTAGGGAGGATGAACTTCATACAGTAATGTAATTTAATTGGGAGACAGTTTATAGGACTGAGCATGGGTGGAGTTTGGGGGGAGGATATGGGGAGTAATGTCCCCCCCCCAAAACTTTTTAACCCATTGCTGTCCACACTGGCAGGTGCTGTCTTCCTGGCTGGGCTTCCCAGGCCTCAGTGACATACTGAGAAAGGGGACAGGTGGGGCCTGGTGCACTGGCTCAGCCCTTCTCAGAGGAACTGACGCCCCCGGTGCACCGACCCCGTCCCTCTGTCTCCCGTAATTGTGATGGGTTCAACAAGTGAACTGCGGGCTGGGTCAGCATGTCCATTTTGGATGCCAGTGAGGGGCAGCTCCTCCAAGGTGCGTCTTGCCGGTGCCAATACCAGGCTGGATGGCTCTCCCAGCTGGCAATGTCCCCTGCTGGGCTGCGAGTACCTGTTCCCCAGCCCAATGCGCAGTGGCATACTGTGCTGAGGGGGTGGTGGGGAGGCAGTGCCCCCACTCCTAGCTCTGGGGGGCACCAGCCAGGCCCCCACTTGAAGGAGCAACAATCCTGTGCACTGAGTCCTGGAGACCCTGTGGCCCGTGGAAGTCCCAGATCATTCCAGTTTTGTAGAAGGAATCTGGCCTATTATAAACTGCTAGACAGGCTGAAAACCTGCAGTGGAATTGGTAGTAATATTAGCGAAGTTAGAGAGAGACATAAGAGTGAAGAGTTAATCATGAAGGTAGACTTTGGATTCTGCAATATAAACTTTAATTTTAAAAAAGCAATTGTTTTTTGAAAGTTAAATCAAAATATTGGATGTCCAAATTTGTTTTGGTTTGTTAAAATTGGCTGAATAACTACCATATTTATATATAACTCCTTATGCAGAGTTGACAAAGCAGACAAGAGCCACAAACAATATATGAGGAGACAAAATTAGAAAACTCACAATAATCTGAGGGTACAACAAAGACTGGGATAACAAATTATTCAGAGCTCAAAAGCAATAACACTAGTTTGCGGAAGCTGACTTTATAACTACAGATTTGATTATAATAATCTTCACTACCTATACTTTGCCTGAGAGCGACTGGCTATAGTTGTGCCTGTTGTTTGGAAAATATTGGAGTATCTCTTTTCACTGCCAATATGAGTTTTATTCCCAGTTTAGGAGGGGTGGGCCATACAGGAGACAGCTGATTTAACCCCTGCTCTTTCCTCACACCAGAGACTGCATGCGTTGATTTAGAAAACATTTCATATGCCTTAAAATTCCTCACTTGTACTATGTCTCAAGCAGACTGTTCAAATAAAGTAAACTCGATCCATAGTATCAAAATATTTTGGTAAATGAACCTAATCCTTATTTATTGCTTCTAAAATTGTTTCATGTCACTGTTGTTTGGTCTGTTTCTAATGGTATAGACTGAAGTTATTTTTTTTTTAAAATGAGTGCTGCGCTGTTAGGTCTTGTTTCTGTCTCGGATACTCTGGGAACAATTAATGGTGGAGTATTTTCTTCTGGTTACGTATTAAAAGATACAACAAGTAAAGGAATACACTAAAAGGCAGAGAAACTAGACACTGCAGCCATAGCTTTCTGTGTTCAGTGGTGTAGACAGTTTAGCAGCTTTAATTCCTGGAGTCCAGATACAAGCTTCTGTGGCTTCTTAAACCATGATGTCAGGAGTTAAATGCAAGCTACAAAGACAAGGCCAAGCACATAATCTAAACTTGCTATGTATAGTCTGTAAATGCTGTAAATTATACATAGCATTCACTCCCTCCCTGATGTGTTTCAGTTTTTGAAAGTCTGAGTACAGTACAGTCAGCAGCACACTGTCAGGTTTCCTCCTGTTTAATCAGCAGAAATAGCAGACATACCAACTGTCTTAATCCTAGACAGACAGTTGTGTTTCCTCACCTTTCTTCCAGCTTTTTCCTTTTTCTTCTCACTCTTTTGTCTCATACTTCTTATCTAAATATTTGGTGCCTTCAAGCAAATTACATAGGTTTTGTTATATAGTAGGATGACACTGCTGCTAAATTCAGGTGAAATAAATCAAGAGTAATATGTATTATATTTGGTTTAAAATAATTGGTCCCATCCTATCCTGCATTGTGGCTGCTTTATGCTGCTCCACTGGTACAACGCATCCTAAAACTCAACATAGCTGGCTATAGGAGAATCACAGAAGCATAGGGCAACCCTCTGGTAATGAGGAGCTGCTGAGGGATGTCTGGCAGGGCGTATGTTAATGAGAATATGCAAAAAGTAGGATTATTTAGCCTCGGAAGGAAGAAAACAAGTCAGTAGGGCAAAAGAAAAATCCATCAATTCATCTTCTTGACCCATTACATGGAAAGAGGCAATAAAATGACAACAAGTAATAAGAAATACTATTTCATGCAGGTCATCAGTTCATAAACTGTGGGTGGGCTTAAAATATGGTTGAATAATTTTATGACTGCTAACTTGTAGCTAGGCAAACTGAAATGAGAGTAAAGTCCTTACATGCTTCAAACGTAAGCTGATCTCTGACATGGGTTAGAAGCACATTTCTTCCCCTATGTATAGAACTGCAAAACTGTATAGGGTTTTACCACTTAGTAAAACCCTTAGCAAGGGGCTGTGGACAAGGAAATCTGTATTTATGTTAACTTTGTCCCATTTTGGCTCTGACTGCTCCCATAACCCCAGGAATGTGTGGCTAGTGGAAAGAGAACACTGCACATAATAAAACAAGGTACTAGGCTGGGTATTTTTTTCAGTTGTAAAAATAATACAGATTTTAAGAGAGCATCTTGAATTTTAAGAGAGCATCTTGAATGGCAATCTTTTAGTCATTTGCCTCTGCATTTTGCCTGCAACGTATTGTATTGCTCTCTTTCCTAAGGGTCTTTTATGTCATTTTAATAATAGATTAGTAACAGAAAAGTTTTATATGTGGTGTGGGGCAACCATAGAGTGGTAGAAGGGCGATATATATATAAAGCACTAGAATGTTCGGGGCCTTGTTTCCTGTGGACTGAAGAGAAGTTACCACAGGTTAATTAGTGCATCTGGAGACAATTAAGGGCCTGCCAGGTGCTTAATATAAAATTCCTGCTCCAGCCAGGCAGTGTGTGAGGGAAGGAGAGCTGATGGGAGTGTTGGAGGAGTGTGGTGACTAACGAGAAATGCAAGAGAAGCAGATGAAGGAGAGCGCTGGAAGGGGAGGCTTCTCTGCTGTACCCTAACTCAAAGGTAAAGAGGCCTGAGAGAAAAGCACCTTGCCAAAGGGGAATGGGACTGAGCTTTTCCCCCATGCAAGAGACTCAGAGGATACCCTGCCCAAGAAGAGAAGGGGTGGGGAAACCCCCAAATTTGAAAGGACAGCGGGAGAAGTAGCCAGGGGAAACGGCAGCTGGAAGCACTGTCAGCAGTGCATAGCTGCTGCTGTTAGGGCTTCTGGGTGGGGACCCAGAGAAGAGAGTGGGCCTGGGTTCCTTCCCCCTCCTTCGTTGCCTGACTGGGCATTACCAGGCTGGCCAATGTCTGGAAATAAGGGCCACATGTGTCATTCTGACCTTCCACAAAAGAGAAAGTTGCATGACCCACAGTAGAAGAGCTGGCAATTTGCCACAGTGGATACACATTTATCTGAAAGGCTACCTACACTTGAACTTTAGAATGCCCAAGGTCTTGATTCTGCAAACACTTACGTGCATGCTTTATGCATATGAGTAGTTCAGGACCAACGCCAAAATAAGGAGTTATTTAAGCATATAACCTGCCAGGGTCTACCAGAACTACTAATATAGGCACTACCAGTTCACTCGTACTGAATCACTAAAGTGCTGACTTTGGTGCTACTTTGGTGCTATATGCTTAAAATGAAGCATGTGCTTAGGTACTGCTCTTGCAAACATTTAAGATAGCAGTAGTGATGTGGTTTATTCCCTGCAGCTGTTTGTATTTCATTTTCACTCTCAGCCAACCCTGAAGTATGCTGCTGATGCACTAAGAGTTTTTAGATGAAGATAAGAGTTCTTCAATATTAGATGAAAGACCAAGTTTTTAGGCAATACTGTGCAAGATGTAGAGGCCCCAGCCTCAGATGGTGCCTGGGCTAAGGCAGATTCAGAAAAAAATTGAAACGTGACCTGTAAAATCAGAGGGAGGTTGGCAGATGAATGTGTATCTAAAGTGCCTGTTCCTTGTTATTACATTGCCAGTTAAATTATTTGAAAAGTGGATTTTTGCTTTTAACTCTAGGGATCTGATTCTCCTCTTTCTTATACCATTGTAAATCCGTGATTAAATCAGTAATGCAAATGAGAAGAGAATTGGACTCCTAGTTCTTCAGTGCCTATGAAATATGAAGGCAGGGTCATTCTATATAAAGGCTCTCTTTTTAGATAATCATATGGCAATACAAAACTAGTCATATGTTGGAATACGAGTTTCTAAAACTAAGTAGAACATCAGAGTTACGAACACCACAGAAATGGACTTTCATAACTTTGAAATGTTTGTAACTGAACAAAACGTTATGGTTGTTCTTTCAAAAGTTTAAAATTGAACATTCACTTTAAACAGCTTTGAAACACTGCTATGCAGAAGTAAAATGCTACTCTCTCTCTTAATTTTTAAGAGTTTACATTTCACACAGTACTGTACTTTTTTTTTTTTAGTCCCCCTCTGTGGCTTCCTGTTTGTGCACTTCTGGTTCCAAATGAGGTGCATGGTTGACTGTTCAGTTTGTATCTCTGGTGTTCAAGGCTCTGAGGTTCTACTGTAATTAGTTGGAGAAAACATTAAAATTGATAGATTATACCAAGCAAACATTTGACAGATCTGTAAATGGGTCTACATTTCAGCAAGCCGATTTCCAACCTCCAACACTGCATGCTTTGGACTGAAAAAAATTAAATTAGATTGACGCAGAATCTACAGTATGTTATTGTTGACTCATCTCAGATTTCCTTATGAGACATGCATCTGAGGAATACCTCTGATAAATATTTGTTGAACAGTAACAAGACTTGTCCTTGGTCTCAGGATTATGGCATGAGTATCACTACTTCTTGGTAAATGCAAACATGGTGGTATATTGTTTTTCTGTACCATACTCATCTGCTATATATGCTGGAAGCAACATTTACTACTGGAAATGTATACGTTTAACAGCATTTTCCAAGTATGAAAGACTTTGTACTCATCTTATTTTTTTCTTTTATTTTTTAATCGAGTCTGACTAGGCTTCATCTTGCTATTAGAGCACAAATATTATAAAGTGCAATATAGAAATACTAATCTGTGCATCTATTTTAGCTCAAATCACTGATGGAGAGAAATTATTACTATATTTTTATTTAAAAGTAGCAACCATAGTCAAAATTGTAATTTGATTAGCACAGCTTGTCTCCTTTCCAACTGCTGGATAATCCTATAGCGGTCTGTCCTCAAGAGTTCCCTCTGCCTTAGTGCAAGACCCAGCCAAGTCCATGTAGAGGGGAGAAGGGCTAGCTGGAGTACACAGGCTGCTCTTTCGCAGCTAGAAGGCAAACTGCTTTTAGACACCTTTTCACAGAAAGAGACTAACTGGACGGTGAGCTCTTAAAATCATTTAAAATTGTTTTGATGTTGTTGAGAGCAGTGTTTCTCAGATTTCTTGAAATTCTCCACAGCCAGTCAAACATTTCTATCAGTTGTAATTAAAATGGCTCTAGCCATTCCTTTGCCATACAGACACTTAATCTTTGTTGGTACTGGTACAAGTGTTTAGATTCTGCCAAGGTTTTTTTCCTGGAGTGTTAGGGGAGTGGTCAGAGGGTTTTTT
>ML685796.1:2841323-2869587 GCA_007922175.1 Pelusios castaneus
GACACCCGGAGCCCGGGAGCTGAGCTGGGGGGCCGGCTCGAACCAGCGTGGGCAGCTGGTTCGGCCCAGCCCCCTAGCTCAGTCCAGGGGAGCTGCCAAACCGGACAGCTCCCCAAAATACTCAATTTCACTGCTCTGCTAGAGCAGTGAAATTGACATATTTGACAGCTCCGATGTCCCAGAGTGGCCTCGATTGGCACTCTGGGACATTTCCGGAGGCTGTCTATTGCGCAAAATGAGTACAGACGAGCAATACCGCGGAACAGCTGTTCCGCGATAATGCTACCACTCTCGTTCGGGGTGGTTTAAGTGTTGCGCGGAAGAGGGTGTTGCCGCGCAACAGAGAAATTGCTCGTGTGTACTCAAGTGGCTTTATTGGGTGGTAAGGAGCCTTACCACGCAATAAAGTGATCATGTATACAAGGCCTGAATTGACTTTGCTGACACTTGCCTCTCTTCATCCTGGCATGTGTATATATACCTCTCTACTGTAGTTTCCACTTTATGCATCTGATGAAATGGGTTGGAGCCCACAAAAGCTTATGCCCGAAGAAATTTGTTAGTCTTTAAGGTGCCACAGGACATTAATTCAACCTACCGTTCCAAGTAAAGCAGGCCAGAAACTGAATTTCCCATCCCAGGGAAAATTCTGAAATTAAACAGCAAAAATTAGTTCTCAAATGTAAATAAAATGTAAAAACAAGATGAAATTCCCTGTGGAATTGGAATTCCAAAATTTTGTTTTGCAAAAATCAAGACCATCTTTCCTTTTCACCCTTTAAAAATATTTCCTAGCAATCAAGGATCCATCAGAAATCTAACTGATTTCTGTCAGAATTCGCTGAAATAGTTGCATTCCCACAGAACTATCAGTGTGATTAATTTCCAAAGGCAAAATGTTCTTAGAAAATTTCCAACCAACTATAGTCCCTAACAACTTTCTGTGAAGAGACAGAGCAAATCCAATGCCACAAATTTCAAGAAAATAACTATAAAAATGGAAGATTCTTTCCTATTATTCCTTCTTAAAATAACAATTCTGTATTCTACCTAACCATGGAAGGAGGGAGTAATTCACTTCACCAAAGAAAAGGCATTTTTATTAAGTAAATGTTCATATATATAACATACATGCACACAGAGAAAGATCCAAGTTCTCTGATACAGTGAATTATGTTAACTATGGGCTTCTGTTTCTACATTTATTGATTTATTTTTTGAAATTCCTAGAGGCAGGGGGAAGACGCACAAAGGTCTTGAAGCTGCAGGCCAAGGTAAACAGCATGTCATCATATATTTAGCAAATGACAGTGCAAACCACAGAAAAATATAGAGAGGAGGGGAAAATACATTGCCTAGAAAAAATGCATTTCCTGGCTAGAAAGCCCTGGACATTTAGAGAGAGCAATTTTCATTGCTTACTTGTCCCTTACAAATAAATTGTCCCTTTCACAAATAATCTGTTAATTTAGTCCACTGTCCCAGGCACATATACCAAAAACAAGTGGAATATGCATGTCACCACAGAAATAAGAAGAAAGAAGAATGGGCTGATCATGACTAAAATGTCATTTTGCTTCCTGAATAGATGGTCCTGTAGTCCAAAATCTGACTAGTGTTTGTATAGTATATTGAAAATGAAAAGCGCTATTATTAGTGCTATAATTAATTATAGGACTGAATATAGTGCAGTCTCAGGGTAGCTTTTATATAGCAGAAGAAAAATTGGAAAGGCATTTTATTTAAAGATAAACAATTATTCAGTGTATAAATCATCTTTGTAATTCCATTGGAAAGTATGACATGATTTATGTGTTGTTAGTGCCTTCATGTTCTCAGTTTTGACTGACAGATCTTTACATAAGAAATTCTAATTTTGGATTGCTGTGGATTTGCCTCTGCCACTGTTCAGCCCTGTCACATGAAGGTTCATTTTTACACTCCATCAATGTGCGGTATGAGCCTGTAAACACTAAAGACTCTTAACCATTTTATTTGTTTTATCATCTTTCACAGCAAGTTCCGACTCCAGTCAACACATGCAATGGTAGGAACTTGGAGGTGCACATCTGATCCATTTGGTAGACTCTGACCAAACAGTCAGTTTAGATAACTGACAGGGATAAAATTAATTGATAGAATTTCAGTGTGTTCAAGAATCGTGCTGTTTTTCTGCTGATGTAGGTAGATTGTGTGTTAAGACTTTCCCTTTTTAATGATATAATACCCATTCTGTACAAAAAACTGCCTACTGCTGTGCTCAACAGCAAGAAACTGATCTTTACAGCTTGTAGCTTCCATATGAGAGCAGAAATTTTGCATACAACACCAGATTTGTTTGTTGAACATAAATCCTGTGTAGGTCCCCAGGGAGATGTTAGAGAAAGGGAGTAATCATTATAAACCACTTAGTGCAGTATGTACTGTATCACGTTGCTGTGAGAAAGTTGTGTTTAATTGGCTCATAAAATAGGTTTAGTAAATCCTTTAAATAGTGATTTGGGCAATTGTACACGCTGCAATAAAATATTGTGTGCATTATAAGGATTACATTACAGTGTCTCCAGAATGATCATCTGGGGATACTACTTATCAGAGTGATTTGGATTTGTTTTTTTTTTTCTTTTCACTTGTACTTTCTGTTCTTTTTATATCCAACCGCTTTACAGGTATTTCAAAATCAAATTCAATCAAATTATCATTAGTAATACATAAGCAGAATTAAAAGAACGCTGGTTGCAACAGAAGCTCTTTTGCAAATTACATGTACAAAGATTGGAAAGAGAAGAACTGAATTTAAAAGTGAGACAAAAATGAGCCTTCTTATCTGAGCCTATTTTGCATACGAGTCATAATTCTTACTCCTGGCTTTGTACGCTAGACAGAATTTTTACTTGGTCTCCCATCTAGCTGAGTTATTAGTGTTCATTTTGAAAAAGCTCTAAGTTTAAATGCTATGGAATTTGAATTGTACTTTTTACCCCTAGGGTGCCAGGCGTCTGGAAGGTACAATAGAAAGAAGTTAATAAATTACATAGACACACGGGTGACTTTAGTATGCTTGAAATCCACTCCTTTTCAGTCTGAAATCAATAAATATAACACCCAACATAGATTTTTATTTACATTCCATGAAATAAATGAAGAAATAGCTTCTTTCTTTTATTTTCTAGCAGAGACTATTAACCACAGAAAGACCCTCTTAAAAACTTCTTGTTCACTAAGCTTAGAAGGCAAACCGAATAGTAACATCACATACATATTGAGTTCATACTAACACATGATTGTAAAAGAAGAATATTGATGGATGAATGTAAGAATCAAATTATGTAAGTGTACGATGCTGATTTGGAAAACAAACACACACACTGGTAATAAAGCAATTAGTAGTATACCATGAATTCAACAAAGAGTTAAAACTGAAGTACATAATAGTAATATCTTCTGAACACATTTTAATGATGCTCTTCATTGTGTTAATTTTTAATTATGTAGAAAAGATACTGGTCCTTTAAACAGAGATAATAAATGTATGAGCACAGGGATGCAGCAAAGAATTTATTACTTGCTGTCTAGCTAAGGAACTGGGAATCATTTTAAAGATTAAGCTTACTGAAAAAAATACAGAAAACTTTAATGGAAAATTGTTATGAAGCAGTGATTTTCACATTAAACATTGACTGCCTTATTTGGAAGAATATGTGTGTTTCTCTTCCTTTTTAAAATCAGAGTATTAGTTACGGATGAAGGTAGTACTGTTTGTTTCCAAGAAAATGATTGAATTGTTTTTTATGATTTACCACAATCAGGTGGCTTTGGGAAATGAATTCTCTGTGTGTTTGTGTGCATATATATGTATGAGAATGTGAGCAATGTTTGACAAATTCAGGAAGAGTAGGACATTTTTTCCAAGGCATTTGCCATCTTTCTTTCTTTCTTTCTTTCTTTCTTTCTTTCTTTCTTTCTTTCTTTCAATCAATCAATCAATCAATCAATCACCAGATGGACAATTCTAGTGCCTCTGGTGTTGCACAGAGATTCCCAAGCTGCAGTAGAGGAAAAATTGACCAGAACTGCCTCATTATCCCTCTTGTTTTGAATACTGTAAACATCATTAATTCCCTATTGCGACTGCTTAGGGGAGGGCCTGGGAACCTAGATATTAGAGGTATTCACTGATGGAGTGGGACTCAAAAATGAAAATTGCAAGAACGGTAGAGTAATGAAAGAGCCTGGTGCCAGTCAGAAAGTGATAGAGAAGTGAGAACGAACTCCAGGAATGCTCTGTGCATATAGAATAATAGGGATGGAAAGGACCTCATGAGGTCATCTAGTCCAACCCCCTGCTAAAAAGCAGGACCACTCTCACTAAATCACCCCAGTCAGGGTTTTGTCTAACCGGGCCTTAAAAAATCTCCAAAGATGGAGATTCTACCACCTCCCTAGGTAACCCATTCCAATGCTTCACCATCCTCCTAGTGAGAAAGTTTTTCCTAATATCCAACCTTGACCTCCCCAGCTGTAATTTGAAACCATTGCTTCTTGTTCTGTCCTCTGTTACCATCGAGAACAGCCCAGCTCACTCCTCTTTGGAGCACCCCTTCAAGTAGTTGAAGGTTGCTATCAAATCTCCCCTCAGTCTTCTCTTCTATAGACTAAATAAGCCTAGTTCCTTCAGTCTCTCCTCATAAATCATGTGCCACAGCCCCCTAATCATTTTTGTTGCCCTCCGCTGGACTCTTTCTAATTTGTCCACATCCTTTCTGTAGTGGGGAGCCCAAAACTGGACACAGTATTCCAGATGCGGCCTGACCAGTGTCGAATAGAGGGGAATTATCACATCCCTCAATCTGCTGGCAATACTCCTACTGATGCAGCCTAATATGCCATTGGCCTTTTTGGCAACAGAAGCACACTGTTGGCTCATATTCATCTTCCCGTCCACCATAACCCTCAGGTCCTTTTCTACAGCGCTGCTACGTTGCCAATCGGTCCCCAGCCTGTAGCAATGCATGGGATTTTTCCGTCCTAAGTGTAGGACTTTGCACTTGTCTTTGTTGAACCTCATGAGGTTTCTTTCGGCCCAGTGTTCCAATTTTTCCAAGTCTCCCTGGATCCTGTCCCTGCCCTCCAGAGTATCTACTATTCCCCCCAGCTTAGTTTCATCCGTGAACTTACTAAGCACGCAGTCTATTCCATCATCAAGATCATTAATGAAGATGTTGAACAGACTGATCCCTGGGGCACTCCACTTGTTACCGGTTGCCAACTAGACATCGAGCCATTGATTCCTGCCCGTTGATCTAGCCAGTTTTCTATCCACCTTATGGTCCACTCGCCCAACCCATACTTTCTTAACTTGCTGACGAGAATGCTGTGGGAAACCATATCAAAAACCTTGCTAAAGTCAAGGTATACCACGTCAACGGCTCTTCCCGCATCCACAAATCCAGTCATCTCATCATAGAAGGAAATCAGGTTGGTCAGGCACGATTTGCCCTTGGTGAATCCATGTTAACTGTTCCTGATCACTCTGTTTTCCTCCAAGTGTTTCAGGATAGATTCTTTGAGGACCTGCTCCATGATTTTCCCAGGGATTGAGGTGAGGCTGACTGGTCTGTAGCTCCCCGGATCCTCCTTTTTCCCTTTCTTGAAGATAGGTACTATATTTGCCTTTTTCCAATCCTCCGGGACCTCCCCTGTTTGCCACGAGTTCTCAAAGATAATGGCCAGCGGCTCTGCAATCACTTCCCCCAACTCTCTCAGCACCCTCGGATGCAGTTCATCTGGTCCCATGGACTTGTGCACATCCAATTTCTTTAAGTAGTCCCTAACCTGATTTTCCATCACCGAGAACTGCTCTTCTCTCCATTCCGCGTTACCCCGCGTAGTAGCCTGGGAGCTGGCCCTCCCTGTGAAGAGTGAAGTAAAAAAAGCATTGAGTACTTCAGCCTTTTCCACATCATCCACCACGAGGGTGCCTGCCCCATTCAGTAAGGGACCTTCACCACCCCTGATCCTTTTCTTGTTGCTAACATACTTACAGAACCCCTTTCTGTTATCCTTCATATCTCTTGCTAGCTGCAACTCCAATTGTCCTTTGGCCTTTCTGATTTTATTCCTGCAGTTCCGAGCAATATCTTTATACGCCTCCCTTGTCATCTGTCCAAGCTTTCACCTCTTGAAAGCTTCCCTTTTATGTTTCAGCTCCCTGCAGAGTTCCCTGCTAAGCCACGCTGGTCGCCGTCCACATTTGCTGTTCTTTCTGCACATCGGAATGTTATCTTCCTGTACCTTTAACAGGGTTTCTTTAAAATACAGCCAGCTGTCTTGGACACCTTTCCCCTTCAGATCAGCGTCCCAAGGGATCCTGCCCATCAGCTCCCTAAGGGAGCCAAAATCTGCTTTTCTGAAGTCCACTTTCACCTTCTGCCAGCCACAGATCTGGGTGGCATAAAGGTAGCTTTAAGCACATTTTGTCCCCTTTACTCTTTGGCTGCACTGTTTGTGCTGCATTTCCTGAGACTTGTAGCACTGGATCAGCCCTATGCTCCTTGCCCACCTCTTGCTGCTAATGTCTGTGCCCCTTTATTTGATGGGTGAAGTAGAAAGTAGTCTGCTCGGAAGGTTACTCTTAATAACTGTGTGGAATCGGGGAGCAGCTGATGAGTGGTGTGGGTAAGAATAACAGAACCCTTGGATCCAGATATCCCTTTCCAAACATTTGTGTTACTTCTTCAAACTCACCTTCCAACCCATCCATTGTGAGACAGTTGCCCGAAATGTTGGGATAATTTTTTGTACATTATATACTTAAGTCCTAGTCAGCAAAGTTCTCAATGGAGCTACACGTGCTTAAAGTTAAGAATGTGCTTAACAGCTTTATTGGGCTGAGAAGTTAATGCCACCTCTAGCCTTTCCAAGTTTTCTTTCCTGTCAGAGTAGAGAAAGCCAAGTTCTTAGCTTCCAAAGAAGCCAATGAATTTCGACTGGTTATCAGTAAAATACTACTACAAATGTAGCACATATCAATAACTATATCACACTTAAAAACATTCAAAATCATAGGTTGTTTATTTTCTCTCATGATTATTTTCTTCCTCCCTATCCCATATATTGTACTTGTTTTCCATATGAGGAACAAGCATTTATTACTGAGGTTTTGTTCAAAATACTAATTCTCTGGTTCTAGCTTTTTTTTTTTTTTTACTCCACCGTGTGATTTTATTATATGTTTAAACTAGTAGCAACTTGGATGAAGAACCAAGGATTAAATTACTGGTTTCACTGACATACTTTCAGCATGAAAAAGGACATTTGTTGTTCTTTAAAAATGAAATGTGATATAGTAAGTAAAACATGAAGCTTCTGTAGAAAATTTATCACTCAATAGATGTTTGATTTTTCTTTTCCTTTCAGGTATGACTTTGTAGAAGTTGAAGAGCCCAGTGATGGTACTATTTTAGGACGCTGGTGTGGTTCCAGTACAGTGCCAAGCAAACAAATCTCCAAAGGAAACCAGATCAGGATAAGATTTGTATCTGATGAATATTTTCCTTCTGAACCTGGGTTCTGCATCCATTATACTCTTCTTGTGCCAGTAAGTAACATCTTTTCAGGATCAAGAAGTATCAGGAAAACAAAATATTAACAATAGAACTTCTTAAGAGAGTGATTTGATAGTTTAGAGTTAGTTAATGCTTGTTTATCTTTCGTTATTATCATCGTTATTTTTTAAATGTGTCTTCCAGGACCATACATTTTATTTCTGTATTATAACTAACCAAATGTTCTTGTGGTTAGCATCTGTTTTGTACAGTATGCCTTAATTATAAGGATAAGGGGATTCTGATCTTATTTAAACCATTCCACACATTTCAAATGGAATTTGGATTACATGCAAATCACATACAATCTTACTTCCCACCTGTTACATGTCAGGAAGACAATGAAGAAACTTGGCAGCTGGCCACAGGAAGTTGATTGGCTTTAGCCATTTTTCTGATGGACAAGAATGTAGTAGAATCATTAGAATGTTGTTTCGCTCTATTAGCTTCTTCTCTCAATCATCTCTACTCTCTATATTATTATCCAGCCTGTCCAAAAGTCTTGAGTTCAAGAGGTGTATCCCATTGGAGGATTGAGTGAATGAACGTTTGGAAGAACAAATGTTAAATAAGTGAATTTGAAATGATCATGTTACATAAGTGGTAAAGAAACTATTAAATTAAACAGATTATTCAAAGTTAATGTTGCTAAATCCTTTATACCATATCAGACTGTTATATGCATTCCATAGAGAAATCTTCCTTTTCTAATACTATAAAATCTCCCCTTTCTAGCTCTGCAGGATTTGTGAGATAGCCAGACTATAAGGTTGTCCTGTCTGTATAGAAATTCTGTCATAATTGACTTTTATCCCTTCTGGGCTTCAGGCAGATGTAATTTTGGAGGTAAGGTTTCACATGCAGAGGGAGAGAGGGGAAACCATTTTTGTGTCAGGTTGAGTTAAAATAATGGCAGCTGCTTGAAGATGCTAAGAAAATGTGAGAGTTTGTTTCTGAGAGATGGATTAGGGGGCAAATGATGCTAATAATTCTCAGTTTATCACAGAGATACCACCCTCATACATAGAAGGTTTGTATACCTATTAACATATTATACACACAGCTTGGAAAAAGGGAATAGAACCCTGAGCGACTGAAACAGGCCTGGGACCAGCTAGAAACCCTGAGACCTCCCTTCCTTGCCTGGAACCCCCTGCTGAGTTTCAATACCTCCCTTCCATTCCCACTGCCTCTCCCCAGTTCACAGGGACCTTCCACCGTCTTTGAGTAATCCTCTATCACACTACAGTTGAAAAGAGGTAGAAATCCACATGTCCAAAAATGAAAGATAGTCCTCTATGTATAGAAGCAAAAAGTCTAAATTAACATAGAATAAAATAATGAAAAATAACTGGTCTACTTTTATGACTTGATCCTAAACAGTTAACATCTTCTCTTCCCCCCCTCCCATCCCCATTCTGCAGGGGGGGGGGGGAATAGGCCTGGTAGATTAGCAATGAAAGATTGTTTGAGGAGAAATGAAGCAAAACTGAAATAAAACAGTGCAAGCTTGTTTCTGTTATTGGAGGCCACACACAGTGAGGGGCACGGGACACATTTCAGCTCTCTTAAGCCTGGGGGCGGGGGGAGAGAATGGTTTTGTTTAATTCTGTTGTAATATGTAATAGCTTTTTAAAACTTTGTATGCTAAATTACAAACCAACATTTACATGATGATTTAGTATCTGAAGAATGGTGGTGAGTCTGATGCCTTTATTTCTCAGACTTAATCAGACAAAAGGAGTTCCAGTAGTTGTATCACTAGTTGCAACATCATTTTATAGAAGGCTTTTACTCTGGTTTTACTGTATACAGACCATACCCAGTGTAGATGCCAAAGATACCCTCACCAGATCTAAGGATTTTTCATCAAATCAAACTTGTGAAGCTCTTCCATTTTCAAGTACTTACTAGCTGACCCTCAAGTGAAATAGCTTTTATTTTAGGCCTAATTTTACTTCATTGCTTCTGTTTTATACTTGTTCTTCAAAACTTCATCCACTTGTATATATAATTAATTCTTATAAATTATTTGTTCTGCAACCTTATTATGAAACAGAGGTGTTGCAAATTGTATGTATTATAGAAATTAACTTGGTATAATTTTGAACTTCTTACAATTTTGAGTCATTTTTCCATGTTGTGTCCAATTTTTCATGGAGAGTTACATTATGCACTAAGGGCTACCTAATGATGGCTTTGCAACTCAGCTTTTTTTGGTGTGTAAAAGGGCAAAAAAAATATTGCTAAAGAAATGATTTCCAGTAATTTTGATCTATGTTGTGAAAATCTACCCCAGATCCCACTCCTCTCTCCCCCCCGCCCCTGGCCCCAGATACATCTGTAATTTACATAGTAACCATATACTATTGAAAGAAACCTTACAATGCATGTCTGGGTAACATTCTTTCTAGTTACTTGTTTAGTTTCAATTACTGTATGTCAGTTATAAGTTTAGCATAGAGAGCTTTCTGTAATAAAATCTATTGTTACTTTGGGGAGCAAGTGAATTGGACACTTGATGCCAGAGGTGCCATTAAGGAATGCGTGACTGATTGCCAAAGTAGTTATTAATTATTCAGGGCACTGAGAACAAAGTGGTTCCAGTTAAAGTTGAAGTCGGGGTTGACTATATCCCTCCTCTTTCTTGGCACATGGTAGCATGTCATTTGTCATTGAAGATTATGCCAAGGTTTCTTTGCAAGAAATACACTTAACCCTCTTGTATACAAGTTGAGATGGAAATGGAAATCCAAGAAACTCCTGAAAGATCACCTTTTTTTAAGTAATTTGTCAGATGCTTGAGCTTTGGATGTAATATTTTTATGTTTTACAACTTCAGTCTAAAAATAATTCTTTTGGGGGGTGGTTGCTAGTGACGCAAGAGAAACATCTTTAGGAGAGACAAATGGAATTTAAATTTACAGAGATCTTTTTAGAACTAATCAGTCACTTTTTACTGAATTCCCTCCAGATCAGTCACACCATGGAACCTCAGACTAGTTTCATCTCATTTTATTAATTAAAAGCTTATATTAATTACGTGTTAGTTTGGTTTGGTGGGTGGTTTTTGTTATATCTCTCTGTAAGAAGAAGAAACTTAAAATAAGAAGCTTAAAATTAAAGTTTGTCACCCCTGTTCCACCAATCAACTAAATAAAATGAGATAACCTGAAACAATGAGGTAAGGATAGGGGGAATGTTGCGACAACCATTGAGAATGAAAGCTCTAATCCTGCAAAGGAAATCTGATGGGCAATCTCTTACTCCATATCAGAGCCCACTGAGAGATGAAATCCTGTCTCGACTGACTTCAGTAGGAGTTTGGTCCTTGACTTTGGTGGAGCCAGGATTCCATCTTAGCTGTTTTGGAATATTAATTCTCATAAACCTTGCTGCAAATTATCATTAATGCCAAACCTTGTTTCCCTAAATTCTCAGAAGAAAATGATGAATATACTTGTATCTTGATATCTGCTCCACTAAATAAATGTTTTTAGCTCATGTGCTAAATTCTCAAAATTTCTTACCCTCATGCTAAACTTTGAATATACTTAGTTTACTCGGTATTGGAGTGTCTTGTTGCTTCTTTTATATTTACCTGTAATAACATTTTGACAAAAGCTCATACTGAAAATCCTATTTTTTTTAAAAAAAAGAAAGAAAAACTTTCGGTGACCATAATGTGAAAGTTCTTAATGATTCATCAGGTGGAATTTAGTGTATGTAGAAAAAAGGTGTTTTGGGTTTTTGTTTTTGTTTTGCCAAGTATTTTTGTGTAGTCTTATTAGTTCATCATGTGTATGACAGAGGGATTTGAGGATTGCTGAAGATTTGCTGTTATCCTGTTTATCCGACTCTTTATCTCAGTGTACTAGGATATATGTCTTTGCCTAGAAATCAAGGAATTTTTTTAAAATGAGGAAAACATTTAATTTTTACATAACATATTCCATGTGGCCATTCCTAATGGTTCAGAGGAAAGAGATCAAAACAAAACAAACCCTCCCAGAATACTTGCGGATAGAGGAAAAATCCGATCCTGACTCTTACCCATGACTGGCTGAACCTTTGAAGCATGAGTTTTAGGAACAAAAGACACAAACAGGAAGCGAGTCCCAGTGTTATTTAACCCTGCCCCCTAACAGTAATAATGATGGTAGCCAAAACCCTCTAATTCCTGGACATAACCACCACAGGTGCAAGCATTTACCCCCTTCCTCCCAACCCATCCAATAGATTGCCTCTCTAGTAGCAAAAATATAATGGATATTAATTGGAGTCTAATGCCATCTAAACAATAATTTATAAGTAAAATATTTATAAGGTATACAAATTGAAGATATGTCCCCTTTCCCATGTGGAGACCACTCATTCAAATGAATTTCTTTTGTCCAAATCCCTCTTGCATTTTTTCATCTGAGTTGTTTTCTTACCAACATCTTTTTCATTCAAAATTGTATATACTTTACAAATTAAAGCTTTTATTCCAGCTTGTTCTTGGGTCACCTCTTCAAATAAAGAAGAAAGGTCTAGCTTTACAAGAGCTGCCTTGTATCCAAGTTTTGCAATAAAATGTTTGATTTGTATATATTAAAAATATGGGATCTTTATATTATTTATATTGATACATGCTGCTTGGTAAGGCTTCAAATCAGGATCCAAGAACAGCTGTCCAAATTGAGTAATCTCCGCTTTTTACCACAGAAAATATTATTTCCTAGGGATAAATTCCCGACTCTTAATTAAAGAGAGAGGTCCCAGCAACAGGAATTTTTAAAAAATTGTCCGAAGATGCTAAGGTAGTCTAGGTCAGCGGTTCTCAACCACTGTGTCGGGACACAAGTGTGTCATAAAGAGCCAGAAGGCATGTCACAGAAAATTGGCAGCTCAGCCTGGAGCCAGATTGGGGCTCCTGCTGCCCTCAACAGCCCGCTCCTGCTGCACAACACAGGCAGTAGCCAGGGCCAGATGAGTAAAGGGATTTAGGAGCTGCAACCCAGAGATCCTGGGCTGGGGGGCACCCCCTTGCCCACAAAAATAAACCCAGTCCTATTGAGCCAGGGCACCAGCCTATGCTGGCTTGACTCTGCCCCAACCCAGGTCCCAGAGTGCTGCATCCTCCAGAGTGCCGCAGCCTCCCAAGCACCACCGCCACTGGCAGATTATAGTCTATTTCTTGTTATCCAGTAGTTACTATGAATAACTATATAGGCTCCAATCTTGTTTGAGTGGTCTAAGCCATATTACAGAAACCTAGTCCACCCCACTTTGTAGGCTTATATGGAACTTTAAAACTCACTCGTTGTCTCTTGTTCCTATTTGAATTTTAATACATCTTGTCATATTTTTAATGTGATGTCTGGGACATCAACAGAGATGCATTCAAACAAAAATACTAATTTTAGGAGGATATTCATCTTTACTGAGGCTACCTTACCTAGTCAAGAAATTACATATTCATTTTATTCCTCCAAATCTTTTATTCCATATTGAAGGGTATTTTGCCTTTACAAGATTTTTGTTTCTCCACAGTATTTATTTCTGAAAGATTTTTATATCTATTTAAATTTATGCATCTGACAACAGTTTGTCTTGACCCTTCTGGAGATATAAATTCCTAAAATTTCTTGTCAAAATTCTGATGTCAATTGTTCTGTAATTTTTAACAAGGATTTAGATCCTACAATTGTAACAAGACATCATCATCATACAAAACTATTTTGTTTTCTATTCCAGAAGGTATTTTGATGCCCTTTCCCAAGGATATCTTTCTCATATTTACTGCAAATGGCTCCATTACCAAAGCAAACGGGGGATAATGAGCAAACCCTAGCAAGTTAAAAGGAGATTGATGACCATTAATCAAGGCAGACCCTCAAGGATGTGTATGCATGGCCAACATGCCCCTAAAAATGATTTTCAAAACCAAATCTTATCAAAATCTTTGAGGTACTCCCACTCCAGTTGGTTAAATATTTTCTTGGCATCTAAACAAAGAAGCATGCTGCAAGAATTGCTCGAATTAACATTAGCAATCAAATTTTCCTTCTTTAGGAATGGCCACAGTCTTTGCCTTTTCCTATGACTCTGGAATCATGTTCTACTTTTGATAGACCATGAAAAAATAAATTTTAAAAAGGGGACTAATATATTTTTAGAGTTCTATTATATTCTGGAGAAATCCCATTGGCACCTTGAGCCATACTGGATTTTAAATTCTTAATTACAATTTTAACTTCCTCTGCAGCAATTTTCTTATTAAGAACTGCCACATCATCTTCTGAGAGCTATTCAGGATTTGGATTTTCAGAACCATACAAAGTATGGAATAAGTCGTCAAATATTTTGGAGATCTGCTTGATGTCAATTAATAAATCTCCCTTTTTATTTTTTATTAAAGGGATGACCGACGTTTCCTGTTTCTTTTTTTAACTTTCTAGCTAAAAGCCTATTAACTTTATTGCCCTTTTTCATAATATTTTTGTTTAATATATCTAAGTGTTTGCTTAGCTTTACCTGTTTGTAACAGGTTAATCTTCCCTCTTCTAATTTATTTTCTTATATGCTATTTTAGATCCTGTAGATTTTTGTCTCCTTCCAAAACAGAAAGTTCTTGAACCAAACTCTCTTCTTCAAGACCTCTTATCCTTTTGAGGTATGGTGCTTTATTTATAAGAGTCCCCTTCATTACCACCTTTCCAACATGCCAGAGAACATTTTTATTTGTTTACTTCCTTATCATTTTTGTGTATTTATTTTTAATCATTTTCTTCCAGCTCTTGAATTCTGAGGGAATCTAAGGTAGTCTGTTAGATTACTGGCCCTTTTGTTTTTTGCACCAAGGCCCATCCTTTTAATCTAATATGTGAAGGGGCATGAACAGACCAAGTTACAATGCTCAGAATAGTTTTTTGACCAAATTAGTCAAGATCCTGGAAACAAAAATCATATCAATCCTGGAATAGCATTTACAAGTAGCAGAATTATATGCCATGACAGCCATATTCAGTTTAGAAGAAACAAGTGCAAATATGTTGCATCGTTTAAAAACTGAATATCTGCTCTTTTAAATGTTGCAACATATTTGCACTTCTTTCTTCTGAACACCCTCTGTGAATATTATTTATGCAAAGTGGGATTAAGCACTTCATTAAAAATCTCTCCCTTTGAATGATATCTCCACACTAACTTCCTAATTTCCTTTAAAAAAAAAAAAAAAAAAAAAAAAAAAAAAGTTTGCCCATGACTGGATGTGTCTATCTTGGCTAGGGTGAGAAGTTTACCTTTCAGGGATCCCTTAATTAAAATGCATCTGCCCTCTGTATCTACAATGTGTGTTGAAATAATAAAAGGGAAATGTTTAGCAAATGCTGCTGTCACCTCTCTTCTGTTAGATTGCCCCAGAAAGACACATGGTATCTGTGTCCAAGAAACATTCAGGTATTTATCGTCATTTTTCTTTCTTGTAAAGAGATTATACTACTAAAATCCTTTTTCAGTGAGCAGAATACCCTTTTCCTTTTTGTTGGATTATTCATCTCCTTAACATTGACAATCATGACATTAATAAATGTATCCATGACATTAATAAATTTATCCATGAGTACAAGCTCTGCTTCACCCAGTATATTACTCTCTCCAGCCAGATGCACCATCTCCATTACATTTGTGACACTTCTATAGTGTTTCCATCATACATACAGTAATTTTAAAACTCACACTTATGTTGTTTTTCCTTTTTAACGCCTTTATTGTACATTAATCCTGAGTCTGATTTACCATAAATATTAAAATTCTAGGCCTTAACATCTTTTTAATTAATATAGTCTATTATATTAAAACATACAATATTTAACATATATATCCCATTTCCCTCCCTCCCCCTCTATATGCATTCCCCATTGCTACATGGTCCACTCTAACTGTGGGAGACCAGACTTCCCTTACTTCCTTCATTAGCATGTTAGTTTCCTACTGGATGGGGTGTGGTGGGGGTTCTTTTTCTTTTTAACATATTCTTTAGAACCAAGCCTTATTTAATCTTGTCAAACATCTTTATAACATTGGACATTGTGAAATTATTGTACCATCTATGAGTTCATCTATACTCAAAATATTGCACTATAGATGACCTTTCAATTAATATAAAATTTGGAATACCTATGATAATTCTAAAGTCAAACTTATGTAAATTGGGGAGGTCTGGGTCTCCTGTTGTTTTGTTGTTAATTTTATGTTGAGGATTATATTATACAATAAATTAATTTATAATGTTATATCTATTAAGTATACTATATCCACATAGAGCAAAAATGGGTGCTACAAAGCCCAACTTTTATTTCATCATATCCCTTTATCACAGCCACATTGATATAATATCCGTTACCTATTGTAATGTTTTAGCCCAAATACTAATCTTACTCTTCTGGATCTGGACTGTTTCTTCTGCTTTTGTGTCTGTTGTATTATCTTGGTGATGCGTTTTTTTTAACTCTTTTGGCCCTTTTGATCTCACTGATGCCCAGTAATTTCTTGGTGACCAATGTCTTTAATTCTATTCAGATTATTCTTGAGCTAATGTGTGTATTCCCGTACTAATAAGTACCTGTTTCCCTTCTTTTGGATCTGAGATAGACATATAGCTGTCCTTCCATTTGAAGGATTATCTAAATAGGAATGCCTATTTCCATCTTATGTTTTTCTTTTTAAGAATTGTGATTACCTAATATAGTTCTCTTTTCTTTCTAAGAATTGAGATTGCCAGATCTGGGAAAATTTGTATGGGGTGTAAGAGTCACAATTGGTTCAGCTCTTCTGTCTCGCTGCCACCAGTATTTTATCCTTGTCTTTAAAGTATTGTATTGGACAATTATGTCTCTTCATCTGGAGCCTGCTTGAGGCCTGTGGGGAAAAAAATCTGCTCTCTCAATATGAATATGTTCTTTATTACCCACTTTTAATATGCAATAGAAAATGTCATTTAATGTGCCCAACAGATTTCTCTCTTCAGTCTTCTCTGAAATACCTGTAATACTTATGTTCTTGCAGTCTCCATTTTCTGTGTCCTGCAACTTTAATTTTCTTTTTTCTTTTTTTTCAATTATTTGGATTTTTTATCTCAGTTAATAATGCTGTCCGATTGCTCATTGTAATCATGTTTCTACATCTGATATTTTTTCATTAATCTAATTCATTTTTTATGATGCCTTAGGATTTTCAAAAGCTGGATCCAAGGCAACCCTAGCACCTGTCATTTTAGAAGGCAGCTGGTGCTGCAAGGAAGGTAAAGCAAGCAGAGGTCTCTTGTGAAACTTCTCTCTGTCTCTGACTTCCAGTGACAATGGCTGTATGTTGGTCTGTCAGCTTATCCTGTTCCTAGAGACAATCATTCAAACACAGTTGACTTGAACTAGCAAGAGGAAGGACAACTGAGGAAGGAACTACTCTTATTCTGCCTGCCAGCTACGCCACAAACACCTGAACCAAGTAACTGATAGCCCCTAGCCTTCCAGGAGAAAAAACACTTTGGGACCTGCTGTCCCAAATCATTGTTCTCTTCCTTTTTGGGCACATGGGGAGAACACAGTTTAGTGGCCCCCCTCTGCCTGGCTCATGAGTGGGGAGAGCTCAGGAATACAACAGGGAGAGTTAAACAATCAGTTTGTAAGCACTAGAAGATAATAGGATTTATCAAGAAAATATCATGCTGAACCAAGCTCATTTTCTTCTTTGATGGGTTGTTGTCCTACTGTATGTAGGGAAACTGTAGTCCATAATGGTGGCATTCATCATTGTATGAGATTGTAATGATTATATGTGTTTATGGAAGGGTTGAGAGATGATGGGGAGTGCATTTTTTACCTAGTGTTAACTAGTGGGGCTTTCACTCAAAAAGGTTGGGAGCCACTGCTCTGAATATATTATAAAAATGTTAAGATATTAAAAAAAAAATTACTGGATTAGCTCAGGGATCGCATGCATTTTAATCAAATCGATATTAGAGATTAGACCTCAAGATGCGTAAAATACAGCTCTTTTGGCCAGATGTGTAGGCATCTAAATAAGTGTCTTGATTTTTCAAAAGTACAGTATGCCCAGCTGTACCTTTTGAACATCTGCAGTTAATTCTGCTGTAAGTGAGGATAGTGAGCATCCCTGAAAATCAGCCTGTAAAATATTATGTATTAACATACCACAGCATTTACTTTACCTGCAATATTTGCCTCATTCACTTTACTTTGTGTGAAACTTAATATATACTTTGGTAACTTTAGCTATTGCAGCTGATAAAAACAAAGAGCTAATGATACCACTGTAATGAGATTTATATAAAAAATTACTTTAAAAAGCCCTAACACCAACAACAATTGCTTACTGTCTGGATTTCTTTTTCTTTTCTATTTATCTTCACATATAATTTTTTCCATTCATGGTGCCCTAGAAATATAATCATCCATTCTTTTTTTAGTATTTTTGTTTAATTAATGAGTTTTCTTTGACAAAATGCTTTCCTGTATTTACAATTTTTAAATATTGGCTAGATTGAAGAATTAAAACATGCACCACCTGAAAAGGTTGGGAAACTATGTTGTAAAATAAGTATATCCTCACTTGTGTTTTATGATTGACTGTGCATTTGAAGGACATGTCAATTTTGCAAGTACTTTACTTAATGAAAGAAACAGGTGAAATCCTTCCCTAGAATATTTCAAGGTTTTCTTTTTTAAAATTAGTTATGCAAATATGGTTAACTATAGCTGATTAGTATGCAGTGATGTTGTAGTTATATTATAGCTGATTAGAGGAAGCCAATTAAAAATATAAATAGTTTTCGGGAGCTGCTAAAAATATCGGGCTTTAAAGCATTTGTTATTCTCTGCTCACACACAAGGCACACCTTATCTGAATTGATCTTTCAGGCTGATACTGTCTCTTTCAGAGCTGTCCTTAAGACTCATTTCTGCTAGAATGTTTGTTTTTTTAAAAAAAAAACCCCACCAAATTAATTATGGCTATGTTGAGGGAGAGGGAACCGGGAGCTATTAAGTGGTAGACTGAGATTCGGAGGAGGAGGAGACTGGCACCGGGTGGTAAAGAGACATGGATGGATGAAAGGAGATTGGAAAGATGGATGTGACTGAGGAGCCAGGGTGTATGGGGAGAAGAACCTAGGCAAAGACAGTAAGACAAGGAGCTAGCAAAGGAGGGTATCTACAGAAGGTACTGGGAGAGCCATTGAGCAGATAGTGGAGGGAGAGTGAATTGGACCAGGACTTTGGGGAGAGAAAGTGGGAGCAAAGGCGGGTGGAAAACGGAGGCCAGTAGGAGGAGGAAGTCATCAGAAAAGGAGGTGGGTGGAGAAAATTGGGACTGGCTGGGCAATGTGTGTGTGACTGGGAGTGGGAGGGAGACTAGGACCAGGATGTGTGAAGTGGGAGAATAGGACTGGCTGGTCAAACAGACCCGAGTTATGATGAGACGTGTGGAGACTGGGACTGGTTATGTGAGGATAATAGGATTGGAACAAACAAGGAGTCGTGGGGCACTTTTAAAGACTAACACGTTTATTTATCTCATGAGCCTTCGTGGGAGAAAATCCCACTTTGTCAGTGCCACAGGACTCCTTGTTTTACTGAACTAGACTATCACATCTACCCCTTTGGGATAGGAACAATGAGCCATGAATGTGGAAGGGACAGGACTGAGACTGGGATGGGTTGGAAGGGCGTGGGATATAAAGGAAGAAATTATGGGAGGAATGGGCAGAAGAGTCTGTGGCCCTAGAGAATAGCCCCTTCGAGGTCTGAAATAAAATCCAAGGTTCTGGAATCTCAAATATCTGTGAAAACTGATGGCAAAGGGTCTGTCTCATCCCCCTTCTAATGATGCTTTATATGTAAATGATAGCAACATACTGCTGCTATAAGTTACACTATTAATTCATATGGCTGAAGTATGTGCTAAGGATCTAAAAGTTCCAATCTTGGTGGTAGCCCACATGAGTCTAATGTTACCTGATGAAATTTTATTTTTTAAAGCCCAAGAAATAAGGAGGGAGAGGGGAACTATATTAAAAGCACATTAAGGTTTCAAAGTCAAGTTCTCATAAATTAGGAAATGCCAGAATTAAAATCACCAGTGCAGCTGTAATTGTTGTATTTGTGCATTCTGATACAGTTTTTAATAACATGATCACATGAATTAAGGTTGCAGAGGTAATCTTAGAAAAGAGCAAATGAAAGTTGCCTATGTGCCTCCATGTGTCTGTTCTACAGAGGTCCCATGAAAAACATAATGTGTGATCATGTAATTAAAAACTGAATCAGAATATGTAAGTACAAGGGACCTTAATTCTGGCATTTCTTAACTTTTGAGAGTTTAACATTAACTTAATAACTGTCTATTAATTTAGCTGTGTGTGTGTGTGGAATGTACATAATCAAATGTGCATGTAGGCACACACGTATACATACACATTTTGCATTATATATCTTATATGCGCGCTCACAAACTAATTAAAAAGAACAATACATAGATCACTTGACTTCATTGCTTGCAAGCTCTTTAGGAGGGGAATTGTTTTTGTATGTATTTGTATGGCACTTACCAACATGGGTCAGGACTCCTAATTGGGTCTCCAGTCTATGAACGCTAGAGCATTATACATACACCATTATATTTTCCAAATATTCCTTTATCTGATCTTTCCAATAGTTAGTTTTACATTTTTCTTTCTTTTCCAAATTCAATTTCTATTTTTTTATTATTGACAGATTTTTAAGAGTAGTCTTTCAGCCATTTCTGTCATTTGTAATTGCATCCATATCTTTATTTGTTAGACCTACTTTCTTTATGTAGTACTTTCCCCCTTAATGTATTTGTAGAAGTCGTTATTCCTATGTCCCTATTAGCTTAACTTGCCTTGTTTTGTTGCATTTTCCCTTTTCCCTTGAAGCTCTAAGCATTAAGGAATACACCTATCTGGTTACCTACCCCCATTTCCAATATCACTGTTCTTTAGTGGGGTTTTGTGCCTTATACACTGTGTATTTTAGGATAACTCACTATCAGATTCTGTTGTTTTTCTCCTGTAACTTCTTACTAGAGATTAGTTTATCCCTGACTCTTGCACAGATGCATAAGGAGCCTTGTATACTTCCTGGCAAGGGCAAGTTACAAGCAATCGCTCCATTCTGAGGATCACAGAGATCAATGCCTCCTAGCAACACCTGAGGTGTAGATCATCCAAAGGGGACATAGAGGAGGAAGGGTCATTGGTTACTCCCCTCCACCCCCCTCTCTAAATCCCGCATTTTTTCCCAGCCCACAGAGTTGGCTTTATGCACCTCGGGAAGCAGATTGTGCCATTACCAGTGACGGTACAGTGTTGAGCACACCAGTAACATCAAGGAGAAATCATGCCTTTTGAGGAGCAATTGTTTCCTAAGATAACCAGGCAAGGTCACCTTGCACCATTCCCAGCATAATCCAGTGTCTGAATGCCATAATATGACTCAATCTGTTTATGCTTTAGAAAGAAAGATGTTACATTTCTGACATGCTCACTAATGAAAAATGAAAGTATACATACATTGGACATTAGATTTTATTTAGCAGCATAATTTTTATAAGCACTAAACCATTCTTACTGCTTTCCCGTCAAGTTAATATTCATCTCTTAGAGAACTAGTTATGCTGCAACACAACGTCTTCTTAACAAAACAGGGGTAGGGTGAATAATTAGAGGGGTATGAGTTTTCTCAAGTAAGATAAAATGAAAATAGGAGTGAAGAGTATTTGAGACTGGTCAAACTAAAGAATAGCTTAAGACAGCCTGCTTATCTTGTGCATGTACCCGAAGTATGAAAGGGGCTATTAGCAAAAGCAGAGTTGTGAAGGAAGTGGAATAATGGATACAGTTCTTAACATGCAAGATGAAACCATGCAGCTGTTTCTGTAGAGGACTAACTACACACTTGATTGCTAAGACCACTTAAAGCACCTTTGGAACTGAGGGGAGAAATTCTTGGCAGAATAATAACACCATGCAGTAGCTCCAGGGCAAGTGTCTACGGTCGTGTAAAGGTTAATGCATAGCTGATGTTAGTGTTACTAAGAATTACTGAAGGGCTGGATAGAATTCATTGTGGAAATGCCGAGATTTGCACCTTCCTGTCTTTTAAGTACCTGGCCTGTAGTGATACCGAAGGGGATTATAAGCTGTCATTTTCTCCCCTTTCATGAATGATCAAGATTTCAGAAATTATTCTGATTTAAAGGTATGGTCAGTAAGCCAAGAGATTTGCTGAAACGCTTTTTCTTGAGGAAAATCTAGGTAATAGCAAACCCATTGCACTTATGTTTTCTTTCATTTTTGAATATGCATCCAGATCTTGGAAGGAAGGGGAAAAAAATCTGAGAATTCATTAACATGCTATATCTACTAATGGCTGGTGTGCACTGCTGAAGAATTGTATGTATTAAAAAAAGTCGTGTGAGCACTGAGGGAATTTCAAGCTGGCAAATGGCATTTCTAGAGATAGAATTCTCATGCAATTTGAGTGTACATTTCACACTATTTATGAGGTAAGTAATAAAAATGTTCATCATGGGAAAGAAAAAATATTAACAATCCTTTGAGAAAGAACAGTATGTGCCAGGCTCTAAATAGTTGAGGGAAATCAAAGGAGGACATTTAGTATGCCAAAGACTTGGCTTAAAGACCCTTGGAAGCTGGAGGTACAAAAGTAAATGGCACAGCTTTTGGAAAAGATTATGAATATGTAACTTCAGGCATTCCAAACTAGCTTATGCCTATTGTCCAAAGGGGTGGGACTGCCTAGAGATTTATTTGGGGAATTCAACAATAATGTCACGCAACTATGTAGTGCTTCATTCTACCAGCGCACAACTGAAAAACTTCATGTGATGAGAGATAGGGTCATCCTTGAGGGGGATGAGCAGGGTGACCACCCTGGGTCTTGCAGTTTAGTGGGCCCCCCCGCTACCCTCTTGCCTCCCAGCGGGTCCCTCGCTGTCTTCGGTGACAGGAGGTGCCGTGCTTCAGCAGCATTTAGGCAGTGGAGGGCGGGGCCTGCATAGGGCCTCTCCCACTCCTAAGGATGACGGTGGCAATAGAGAGAACTTCTTAGTAGCATTGCTGGTATTTAAACTTGTGGGTTTGTAGGTCCCTCATTTTACAATCTTATCACTCTGTTGGGTTTTTAGCAGGTAAAATGTATAGCTAAATTCAGGTAATAAAAGGTTTTCTTACTGGAAATCTTACCTACAGTGTACTTTTTGGACTTCTGCTACAAATTGTTTTGGGCAAAGGTTTCAATAAATGGAACCTTAACCTTTACAAGCTGAGTAAAAATGAAACACACTAGTTCTCAGACACTTGCCTCATTTCTAGTATGTACCTTCAACTTTAATCTTTGTACTTTTCCTCTATTAAATTTATTATTGCTGATAAAGTTGCTTTTGTTACTCTTTTAAAGTCCATCGTCTGTCTGACCAGATGTAGTCTCTGAAACTTTTCTGTGTGTATATACAAGCTCTGAGGTCTAGAAATAAAGGGTGCTCTGGTACATAATAGGTATGTGTTAAGACTTTGAGGTCTTGAGTTTTCTGTCTGGGTGTGGAATTCACGTCCTTGTTTGGTTCAAATAGATTTTAGGCCTTAGGCTATGCCTACACTGGTCCGCTGTTTGGACTATGGGGTATGAACAGCACTGCACACCAAAGCACTGTTCTGTAACTGCCCTGAGTGAGCATTGTGGGGGGTGAACTAAATAGTTCCTAGTGTACCTCTTTTCAGACTGGACTACATTAATTTGCAAGGCAGGGTAGTCAAGCCCTGTGTCTCTTCTCATTTACATTAGTTTTACACCAGCCAATAAATATTACTTATAATAAGATATTTAATTTTTAAATGCTTCACTTGCTAAGAAACAGATTGGCATCTATCATTTGGAAAAGGTCAACCACCAAAGGCCTAAAATAGCTATACATTTTACATGCAAAATAAATATAGACATAAGCTTCATGTGTGCATTTTCAAACCATTCACTGGTATGAAAGGCTTCAGCACACAACTCGTCCTTTCACTGGAAACCAGGGATACATGGCTGAATGATCAATAAAAAGTAACAAAACAAAAATTGCCAAAGATGTTTTCACAGTGCATAACTAAAGGTCATTAAGAGAGACTAATTGAGGAATTACTTATAGACCTAAATACTTATGTGAATGAAAAAATATGTAAATTGAAAGTAGTTTACCACTTCACTAACAAAGCAAGTCTAAAAATACTAGAACTTCAGAGAAGCAACCTGCAGATATATTCAGAGTTCAGCTAGTGATGAGTTTGAATACTTGGCAAGTTGAAAAGGTTAGATACAAGGCTAACTAGAACTTCAAACTAAAGAGCTCATTTTGTACAGTTGGTAAGTACTTATTCTAGCTGTTAACTAAAGGTTTTTTTAATCACCCTTGGTCTGAAGAATGTTCAATTTATTCAAGGACAGGGCAAACGTGTGTCTATGTCAAGCCCCTTGGGCAGAAATGTTTTGGTTTTGGTTTTTAAAGTTGAGATTCATAGTTTGTTAGTGATTGCTGCTTGGGGGGCAGGGGGGAAATCACAATTTATAAAGCTGCCCACTATACAAGAGCACAAGTGTGGCCTAATGGAAGATTGCCAACCACACAGCAGCCTTCTATTCTGCTGTGGTAAACCGCACTCCTGTAGCTTTGTGCTCTGGAGCAGCAACAGTATGTCCAAATTTAAACACAGAGAAAGAACATCTTTGGGCTGATCCCATTATGACAGATGACCGAAGCAACCCGACTATTACTTTAAAGAGGCACTGCTGTATATCTCTCTCTTAATTAAAGAACCGTTTTGTTGGAATAAAATTTAATTAGAAAAAAGGTATAAGTTAAGTGTTTTGAAATGTATGTCGTTGGCAGCAGCTAAACATATGGGATAATGGCAGTTTTCAATCTTTCTCTGTCTTCCCCCTGCTGAATGGGCTGAATGTGAATCCTAGAAAAAGAATGTCCATTTTCAGAGGAAGTTTTCAAAAACCTATATTGGGAAACTATCACTTTAAGTTAAAAAGCAGAATTGTCTTATAGTTGAAGGAGAAAAAATGTAAAATAAAATCCCTATGTCATGGAATAATATTCATTAGTCAGAAGCACTCACGGATTACAGAGGAAAACAATTTTTTTTAGTAAATCAAAGGCAGCTTTAAACTGAACAGAAACACCACCTTTTGCTCTAAAAATTATGAAAAGATTCATAAATTTAAAAATAATTCTGCAGGTTTCCAAGGCTGAACTCTTTTAGAAATCATGACATTTATATTTGGTGCCTATTAAAATGGAAGCTGAGCCCTTCGGAAAATCTGTCTCCTTAATAAACGACGAGAAGTCCTGTGGCAAAAAAAAAAATGTTCCTACAATATTATTACTACCATTTGCTGCTCCCTGAGGTGAAAATTAGTAATTTCTCTCACTGTCTGTCCCCTCTAGACCCACCCCAACATAACCATAAGAGTAACAAAAAAAAATTGGGGCATTAGCTTTTGTGGGCTGGCACCCACTTCACCACCTGACAAAGTAAATTCCAGCCAACAAAATTTTATGCCCCCCAAAATATTTTCTTAGTCTCTAAGGTGCCAGAAGACGCCTTTCATTTGCTGAAAACAGACTAACCCAGCTATGCCTCTGAAATGCCCCTTAATGTACAACAGCTAGCAGTACATTTTTGTATTATTCTAGTACTTGTCTTTTTATTGTCTTATTATTTTACAGCACCTTTACACTCCTCCAATCTTTTTGATTGAATATATCATCAGAATTTAGGGGACTATACACCCTGAGCCAAATTCAGCAGAGAAATAAATGATGGTATATATTGATGGAAATTGTATTTTTAAAAATAGTGGAAGTGTCTACAGATAGCAAAATTAGTGGAACTTGGACCAAGTTGGCATTTAGTGTCCCAAATGCATGTACTTCAGACTAATATTCTGTAGGAGTGTTTGAATAGTGTGGGCATAAATTAAAATGTAGGGGAGTGCACATTTCTGTGTGAGAATAGCAATGCACGTGTAGGGGCACGTGCACAATCTCCTTTAGTTCCCTCAGCACATAACAGACACCTAAAATAATCCATAGGAAAAAAGCACCATACGGAAGCAATGACTGTAACTTTTGTTAAATAATCAACAAGGGGAAGAATATAGGTTTTACTACTATGGCTAACTGTAGCCAATCACACTGATTGTTCTCCACCATTTGGTCCAATCACCTTATTGATTCTAGAGTGAAATATTTGCTTTCCCCCAACCAGTCAAGATTATCTGGTCCACTGAGGTCTTATGGTTATGTTGGGGTGGGCCTAGAGGGTACAGACAATGAGAGAAATTAGTAATTTTCATCTTAGAGGACAGCAAATGGTAGTAATAGTATTGTAGGAAACAGCCATTGGCATCAAGGGGCTGATGGGAGAAGGAAAGAGCCTGATAAAAGTGGATAGGTAGGCAAGGAGAGGGTTAGAAATCTTGAAACTGAGAAGGGGCAGAATCACAGATTTTGTGAAGGAGGAGGGTAGGTAGATGGTGGCATGGGTGTAGCACTGGAAATTTAGGTTTGGTAGTGAAGGAGCTGAGTGTAGGAATAAAGTACTCCCAACTCAAGTAGAGGCGTCCCACTTCAAATTTGTGTTTGGAGACTGATCTATTATATTTTAATTCTTAGAGATTTTTTATACTGCCCTTGTCATAGTAGTACCTGAATGCTGTTCTTAGAATTGTAGTAACTCACTTGCTTATATCGCAGTTAGAATTTTTAAAGTCCATATCATATTTCATTAAATGTTTGTATGGTTTAGAGTTTTACATTGTAACTGTAATGCTGTGTGGGTCTGCTTCTGCATTGGTTGAACAGTTAAAACCGCCCCCTGCAGAATGTTAGAGATAAAATACAACTACCACCTTAGACTGTTGTTCAGGGCAATTTATGGATTATTAGGTAGGACACTAGCAATTCTAGAAAGATGTCACTATGATGCTCGAGTTTCTATGAAAAAGATTTAAATGACTCCCAATTAGAATGATGTATTACTGGATGCATTCAAAGTGGTTAAGGATTCACAGTGATAGTGAAAGGTTGGGGTTTTTTGTTTTGTTTTGTTTTTGTAGAAAGAACAAGCCTAGAGGCATATGTAACTGTAGGATGGCTAATACCTCTGTCTAGAGAACAGAAGTCTTAACTCAAGTGTAAGGCTACTGGGGTAGATTTTGATCTATGGTACATGAGATAATTGAGTACAACTTCACTGAATGAACTGGGGTTACACCAAGTTCATAATGGTGTAAATGAATGCAGAATTTGCCCCGCCCTCCCACCTGTCTCCTAATAAATTTAAATCCTTATATAACACATTTATCCTACAGGACTGCACAAATGTTTTGAGGAGTTTTATATCTTTTAGCTAAAGGGTGGATAAAGGTTAAAACATAGAATATTGTTTCTTTGGTACTTGAATATATTATATGAAAATGTAGTGGGAGATAAATTTTAGGGTTTGTCTATATGGGGAGTTATTCCTTATTAATTCTTTCTGTGAATGCTTTTACTCTGGAATAAGAATGTCATATTCAAAATTGGCTTAATCCACAGACTAAGAGAACCAAATACACAGTTAATCAAGATAGTTTAATCTGCTTTAAATTCACACCCTAATTTATTCCACATTAACTTTTGTATATAGATAAGCCCTTACTCTTTGGTTATTCTCCAAATATCAATTTGGAATCTTTCCTACTTTCAACAGCTCTATTAAAACAATAACAGAGCACGTCTGATATTGTAGGCAGCTTGGTTGGCCTGTCTAGACTATTTCATTTAACATTAACATTCCTATTATTTATCTACGCTGGTTCAATTACATTTTATTTTAGCAGAGAGCAATTAAAAATTGTTTTGTTCTGGTTTAAACAAGTCATCTTGTGGGGCCTCATTCCACAGCTCTAATGTAGTCAGTATTCCCTTGGATAGCCACATGGTCAGGGTCCTCAATGTTTGGATCTTTTCAAGGGATGTTTCTGGCCATACCTACCTGCCAAGCTTCGTACAGATATTTTTTTCCTTAGCAGGATGATGCAAGAATTACAATAAGCACACGGGACAAATGTGGTGTCTCTTAGGTGGTAATGCAATGGAAAATTCTTGCAAATGATGACTTTTTAAGGGCAACCACTGTATATATATTAATTTATTTGGCTCATTTTGCTAATATATATTGGCATCCTTCAGAAGAAGTTTGGCGTGAGTGAAGAGAGGAGGATTTGGTGTCATTTATTATAAAAGTTTATGTCCTTGAGAAACTGCCTCTTGATCAAAGGACAGAGCTAACAATTATAAAGCATCTCCTAATTTGGTAAGCAAATGCAATAAATAAAATAGGCAACAATGCTGGATTCAGTAAAATGTAAACAATGCTTAAAGTTCACTGATTTGCTAAAGGACTGGAGAATTCAGGTGAAATCAATGACATACATAAAACAGTTCTGTATTTAAGTGAATGAAATACACAGAGAGAGAGAGAGAGAGAGAGAGAGAGAGAGAGAGAGAGAGAGAGA